>VZRO01006710.1:980070-1030258 GCA_013397915.1 Daphoenositta chrysoptera
CCTTCTCTCTCTCTTCTGAGAAGCCTGTGAGGAGGCTGAACATCCCCGGTGTGATAAGGGATGGAGGAGGGGTGGTGCTGGCAAAGAAAGGAATGTGGTTTTTTTCTTTTTACTTTCTTAGTGTTCCTCTTTCTTTTAATCCTATCTAGTAACAATAAACTATCTTTATACTCTTTGAAGTTTTTGAGCCTGCTTTGTAGTTTCTCCTAATTCATATCTCACAAAAACAAATAAGTGAACTAAACCACTACATCAATTGGTGTTTCCACCCGGTAACTGAATCTAACCCGCTACACCAGGCCAGAAGGAAAAAAAAAACCGAACAAATAAATATAACAAAGTTTCGGGAGCAGTACGTGAGCTGGCAATGTGCAGTCCAAGTGCTGATATTCAGCAGCAGTCTTGGTGCAACTCTGCGGGCAGACTGTGCCCTCTGTCCCATCTGTCGCTGCCATGCTGACATGATTCTAACTAATTCATGAGCTTACCACCTCCACTAACTTCCCATGTCACAGCATTCAAGAGGGGAAAGGGTTGGATGGACTAATGTTGTCAATTGTCAGCTGATGTTGACCTCTGTGAAGCACCTACTCTCACAACCTCTCTTCTGACACTCTCTGCCCAAAGAGCAGCATCAAGTGTGTTCTTCACAAGCCACCCATCACTGCCAGCTTCATGTCGAGAACTCCAGTGATGAGCACAAACCACCTGCCATTCAAACATTTAAAAAACCAAACCAAAACAACTATTTGTGTTTCGATGGCAAGCTCTTTTTGACTACCAAGCACAGCAGAAAGATCTTAGATGCTCCTGGTATGGCTACAAAACAAATAATTCATTGAAATTTTTCAGATACTCAGTTGGTAGGAATCACTGCCACTGCAGGGAAGTCAGGAGGCCAGAACCCTGTTCATATTAAAATCAGATCCCCAGAGTCCCCTGCTGACGTTTATCTGCTAGCAATCTAGAACAGTATTTTCTGACTAATCCTTCAAAGTCACTCTTTTTTTCAGCCTCAAACTCCTCACACCCATCGCTCCTCCTAGGATTTTTCACCCTAAGACTTATATACATGATTTATCTGCCAAGAGCCTTTTCTCCCCTTGTCTGGTTCCTCAACGATTCAAGGCAGTACCCAAGACAAACACAAGGCTTTTCCTCTAACCGGTCTGGGTAAGTACTGTCCTGCCATAAGTTTTTTGTTTTAAGGCATTGGTCTAGCAGGAGGAATTGATATGGAAATGAGTGTAATTACCAGCGTAAACAATCCGTTACTTTCCATACAAGTCAGAGTGCTAAATCACCACTGGTCCACTACATTACCATCTGAATAGCAGGAGGCAGCTAATGGGCCATATGTTAAAAAGCAGGTTACCCCCATCTTCATTTCCAAATGAAAAGGAAGAATGACAGCTGAATGGTGAAGATATGACCATTGATCATATTGCCATTCCCAGGGCCCCATGAAGCAACCAGACAGCTCCTCAGCTCCAAATACCACCCACTTCAGGACAAGGCTCCAAAAATTGACTTATGATACACCAAGTGTGTTACCCAGCCTGCTTCCAGCTCAGCAGAGGTTTCCCAACTAAATTTCATGTATCACAAGAAAATACTTGAAGAACTGCACCACGAAAGGTCCACCTTTGCCTTCCCAAGCTGTGACACGTACCAAAGGACCCAAGATTCCCAAAAAAGATACAGGAAGGAAGCAAAACAAGAACTGTGCATCAGCAGCCGTTCATCATCCAAACCAGCAGCCACAGGGCAGAAGTACCCAACCCTGCCCCATCTCCAGTTTTCAGTCCCAATGCCATAAGCTAAGTGATCCCTTCAGAAGATCAGCTGAGCAGCAGCTATAATGCTTTGTACCAGGAAGAACGCCAAGGACCCCTTCTTTAGGCAGCAATTAATCACCAAGTTCCATTTTAATAGGTAAGGCAAGCAGAAAAGAGTCTCCAGCTCTGTGATGGGAAGCACTTAATTATGAGGTTATCCCTCCCCACCCAGAGCTGCTCCCTCATAAGTGTGGCCAGAAAAAGATGGGGGGGAAAAAAGGCATCTTTTTACTTGGTGGGACCATTTCGTGCCTTGCCTGCAAACTCGTGTCCCCCCCAGCAAGGGGAACGGCTGTGCAGGCCACAGGGATGACACACAGTCATAAACTCCACGACCGGCGCCCAGCGAGAGTGGTAAGAGCACTGTGCTCTGCCTCAGCAGTGCTGCTGCTGTTTAATGTATCCTCGCAAAGATACTGCTTTGTTCTGCAGGAACAGGACTTTCTCCCTCAGTGTCCTGGTTTTCTCCCTGTCCTCTCCTACATATAACTCTTGATCCAGTGGTTAAAAAAAAAAAAAAAAGGATTACTTTGAGGGGTCAAGCCACTCAAATGCATATGCATTAGAGCTCCCAGAAAGCAAACTAATTACACTGAAAATTATGAGCTATACAGAGCCAGTGTGACACCAAAAATGACCATTTAAGATGTGCTAATAAGTTCTAACACATAGTTTCTCACTCAAAATAAGACTGGGAAGCTTGAAAAATCTGATTCATTTTTGCAAAAATAATCCTGCCACGTGATGGCATTTACAATGCACCTTGTATGCCAAGCTCTGGCAGCCCTGGCTTGGCTCTCCCACCCCTCCATCATCCCCATGAGAATGGTATCTCTCCCCTCCCCGGAACTGCATCCTCTGCAGGGTGCTCCAGAGACCCACAAGTCCCTCCCCAGAGTGAAACTTAATTGATAACCCTGGGAGAAAACTAAAACTCCATACATACTTTATCATGTTTTTTTTCTTACAGGAAGTTTTTCCTCAATCTTTACCAACTTCAAAATTTATATAAAACATCCTCTTCCAGTAAGGAAGAATGAGGCAGTTAAATCACAGCACCCTGGCATTTGTAGCAACTAATGGATATAAACAGCATTTTCAAATCCATCAAAATAATTTACAGTATCTCCCAAAGTTGCCTTTCAGTACAAACAGTTGCAGAGTTAAAAGGTTTTACAATTGCAAATCATTTTTGGGAACAGCGTACAGAATGAGGGTATTCATCAATGGGTTTATTAATATGAGTAGAAAGAAAAATTGATGCAATATCTGCTAAGGGGACATCACATTATGATACACGCTTTAACTAATTTGCAATCTGGAAAAAAAAAAAAGAAAAAAGTATATTGTATCCCAGGGAGGTGCTTATCATTTGCCTACTGCTCTCTTTAGGCACTTTCAACACCTGATTAATTGATAATTGTTGCTTGGGTTATGCTGCTCCACAACTTCTGTACCCTGGCTGTGAATAATAATCTGGCACTAAAAATTTAATAGGTGCATTGCAATGCTAGCCAAGCTGCACCCTGTTGAGTGTTAAATAACTTATTTTTTGTAAATATCGCCCTTTTTTCTTTTTTCAACCTGAAAGCAGCATTACACTTGGATAATTCCACCTGTCACCCAGAGCAGTAATTAGCACTTGTACTGCTTCATTGTGAGATTACCTGAGAGAATCCCATTTGGAATTTTTTTCCCCCTCCTTGTTTTTCTAAAGCCATCATCACACTTAGCTAAACTGCATTTTCATGCTATGCAACCAAGTCCATGGCATACGAGTGGTCAGCTGGGGGTGGGTTTTGGTGCTGTTTATAAAGAATAAGCCCAGGGAGGCCAGATTGAGCCGGACAAGAGCTTCAAAGATTTCTCCAGGAAAAAAAAAAAAAAAAGAAAAGAAAAAAATTATTTTCTGGGACAAACAACCACACTGTGAAAGAGACAGACCGGCTGTGTTGCCAGTACAAGTACAAGTAAATAGCAGCAGCAATAGAAGCCAAATGTCCCTCTTAGTGACACAACACTCCCACAGCAATCACAGAAATCCAAATGTCGGGATGTACAACAGGTCATGTGGACACAGAAACCTGCCCTGGACAAACTTTCCCCTGAGAAAGGCACAGGAAGAGTCAGACTAAGCCAGGACAAGTGCAGGAGGGCCAGCAGAACCTGCACAAGGACACAGGTGGCAACCCCCTTTGTGCTGCCCTCCCATCACCGGGGCTGGACGCAGAGCACGTTCCCTCGCCGTGGAGGGCAGCAGTGACAAATGAGGTAACTTCTGACCTTGCAGCAGCTCTCCAATGGCAAGGACATCTGATAGCATCCGCTGGTCAACCCAAATATAGCACAAAACCTCAAGGCAAGCTGGAAGTCTTGGGCAGAGAGAGCTGAGGGCCACAGCAGGCTCAGGTGAACCTGCACATTTGTCCCTGCACCCCGGGAAAGGCACCCCTGATGCCCTCCAGCAACCACCTCCCAGGCACATTCCTGGTCCCTGCCCTGTGGTCCAGCAGCAATGGAGGCAACACTGAGGAAGTGCACCAAGATCCAGGAAAAGGGGCAACTGCTTGGAAGGACCTTACCAGAGAAGACTTCCACAAGCCAGCTGAACCAGTCCACTGACCAGCATGGATCACTGTGTCTTGCAACTTTAAAAGCCATTTCCTTTCCGAATTAATTTGCACCCTGTTTTTCTAGTATAATGCAAATTAATTTCTGCATAAAACAATGGGAGGTTTAGGCAGGATGTCCCATGATGGATGATTTTCAAAATTTTAATCTCATGAAAATAGATGAAGGAGAGGAGCAAGTGCCTGAGCTCCCCAGTACTGCCCAGAGGGTTTACAATCTCGCCCAGCCTCCATCAGCAGAGCTTTGACCAGCTGGGAGAGCAACAAAATTCTGCCTCAGGGTGCCACAGAACAGGCAGCGGTAACTCTTACACTGGGTTGGGGAATTTTTGGTTTTGTTTTTCTTTCCTTTTCTTTTCAGGGTTTTGATTGTGGGGCTGTTTCTTTTAGTTCCTTCATTTTTGGTAAGAACAACTTCAAAGCCTACAGATAACAAATACTGCTAATCTATATCTAACAAGCTTCTTGAGGGGGGGGGGGGAAAACCCCTACAAACAATCAACTCACTTGCTGAAATAACCATAACAAAAAATTCTTTAATAACCTCAGCCCACTCCCTGGCACAGATACCATTTGTCAGAGCTTTTCTGGGCAGAGCTGAGTACTTCAGAAGTGCAGGCTTTTTGGGATTACAAAGAATTTTAGAGATGCTGACAACCTGTGCCAGGAGGTCTGAAAAACAGCACCTTCTTACTGCACTCAGGATCATAAATATTTGCCTTGCTATCACTTTCATGGAAAGAGAACAGGAAAGAGTAATAAAGCTTTTAGTAGAACTAATTAAAATTAAATTACTCACAATTTACAATCTGCTTCATCTATATCCCTAAAAATAAAGCCAATAAAGAGACAGACATTCTGAACTCTCTATTAAATTAAAAAAAAAAAAATTGGCTCTCCCTTGCTTTTATATGTCAGCCAAAATATAAAATAGCACCCTTACAACTGCATCTTCACCAGCAATAATTCTGGACAAAACCATTAATCATGAAAAACTCATTCAACACATTTTGCCTTTTCTACTACGTGTGAATAATTCACAAATTAAAAGGAGACCAACTAGGGTTACCACTGCGATGATTAAAAGCTTTACAAGAAATACAAATTCTTGTGCTTGAGGGTGTGCACTGACCTCTAGGTCAGAGCAGCTGGGAAGAGGTGAAGCAAAGCTGCAGCAAGTGAAACCCGAAGTGCCTTCAGGAGAAAGGCTTCCCCAAACAGCCAGCACTGCCTCCTGCAGACATGGACTGCAGACCATGACTTCTGAGCCTTCTAGGCACACTGGATATACTATTTGTGGTTTAATATCCTACCTTCTCCAACCCCAAAGCAGCACTCTGGCAATCAGGACAGCGGGCACTGGGAAGATTCAGTGCCAGCAGGTTTAGGAGGCCTCACAAAGGTTTCTAGACAGGTTTTTACAGAGGATCCCACAAACCTCCACATGCACAAGCCCCCTGTGTTGTGTGTACACACCCAGACACAACCGCTGCCTGTACACACACATGCAGCTGTGGCACTGTCTCAGTGTGATGGAGCCTGGTCCATAATGGGCTCCTTCCCAGTCCAGGCAACTCCCCATCCCAGCTTTGGTGCAGACCAGCCTGTCAGACAACATGGAGCAGCTCACATCAGGCACCAGAGATGCCTTGCCTATAGGTGACAAGGTAAGTGTGAATTTTGGGTAATTGCCCTTTTTTACGCCAGAAGAGCGTGGGAGGATGGAATCAAGCACTCAACAAAAAAGCTTCTTGCTGCATTTGGGAGACAAGTAAATGGGTGAAAAAGTGAACTCTCATCATCCTCAAGAACATTATTCTGACTTACAGCCAAAAAAAAAAAAACCAACAGTCTGTGATGGATGAAAAACTTGCAGAACACGTAAGTCAAAGAATGGTACAAAGCCAGAAAAATCCCCATGATTTTGGGAGTCCTTTTCAAATCAGCAGCAGCACAAGTAACAAGTACATGTAATGAGACAGAACTAAAATGAACTTAAGACAAATGATAAATATCGATGTAACAATCAAGGGCCAAAGCAAACGCAGAAGAAAAAAAGGGCCCATGATTAACAGTTCTACATTTCCTCCTCAGATAGACAATTCCACTAATGCTGCAAACACTGTCACGTCCCTTGTGGAGAATTAACAGAAATGCCATCTTTTCAGGAAAGGCACAACCACTTTCCTGCAGGCATGGGAATTTGGCTTCATTTACAAGAGGACATTTGCTTAACTCCCAAGTGTTTCGTGGGCACAGTCAGGTATCTCCTCAAGCCTTATTGCAGGTTTTTATAGAAAGTATCTCCAAAAACATTTCCTGAAGAAGCCCTTAAAATAATTTTACACATGGGGAAACTGAGGCACATGTACTTGCAACAGTAAAGCCCTGGACATCAAGCCATAGGCTTTTTTTCTTTCAATGTTTCTCCTCTGTGGGAAATATGAGCATCCCCTCATGTCACCACTGAGGGATTTTACATGCTTCTCCTCTCCTGTCTCAGTTCAGCAGCTCGTACACACACTCTGTGCTGTGTCCTGGCACAAACCAAGGACCCCAGATCATACTTCCAGAAGGTGAGGCATTGCTCATCACAGCTTTTAAAGCAGACGCTGACCTCTTCAGCAGCACTGGAGTATTTTTCTCTTCTGTTGTACTTGCTGCACTATTATCTTCCTGTTTATTTTAAGTCCTGCTAAGCCCAGTGGAGAGGGTTTGCAGTTTGTATTGCACTACACTGATCCTCCTCCTGCTTGTTTTTTGTAGCATATGGCCATTGAGGTTATAGCCTCTCTTTCACTTCTGTGTCTAGACTGATTACCTTAATTTTTTTTAATACCAAATCTATATGACACTTCCCTCTGCAGGCATCTCTTCTGTCCGAACTCTGATTATATGTCCACCTTTTTTCCCTTAACTACTCTGGATGGTTACAACACACAAGTGCAAAGTCTGTACCACCACCAGAGGGTTCAGATGCAAGAAGGAAAAATTAGTGCTTGTTCTCAGATTTTTGTTAGCTACTAGCAATTTACTAGCAGTAACATTGCCCTATTTGTTAACTGCTAATAATTAGCTAATGCTAAACCTTAGCTGTAACAGCGGTCTTGTCTTCTTTTACCTCCACTCTGTATCTTGTCACCAAAAAAACATCCACACAATTTTCTGTTTCCTTTCCAGTTCTAGGCAATTTTCCTCTTGGTTTCTGCACAAATCATTCATGGCAGGTCTTACTGGTGTGTCAGGCACCTGGTTTTTTCACAGACCAGGCAGTCCTCCTGGGAGAAAAGCCATGTCTACACAGAAAGGAGGAAGACCACAGGCTGATCTGTTCAAAATACTTTGGCTATGACCATTCCCTAAGAAATCAACCTTTCCAACTGAAATGCTGAGTTTCATTGAGAACTCATTCTGTTTTGCAATAGATGCTACCAAGCACTCTGCTGGTTTTGCTAACATGTTCATACCATCCTTATGGTCAGCGCCAAACCACTGTGACCTGAGCCACCTTTGTGGCATAGTGCCAATCACTTACCTCAGACCTTGAGCTGGAGATGGTTCTGAGAATGAAAAGGAATTCATTGCTGAGTACTGTTTTTTAACAAAAGTAACAGAGTTAAACATACAAGTTAAGGCCTGATCCTCTGGTAACACAAATCCGATCAGATACATCAAAATAAAATCTATTTATACCAGGTTCTTTTAACATAATTTCATAGCATTTTTTGTCATCTGCTTCTGGCTTTACCAGGGACAGAAGGCGGAAAATTTACCAAAAGCCAAGGGAAAGAGATAGTAATAGAGATCTCTTAGTGATGATTGCAGAATTGATATGATGATGACAGAGACTAAATGGCTATGAATCATCTTGTTAAATCTAACTGGGCTGCAGGACTGCCCCAGAACAGCAAACAAATAAAAAAAAAAAAAACCAGAGCAACTCAGATGAGCCCCATGGCTACTAAACCTGTGCAGATGATGTGGTGCTGTCCCAAGCAGGGGATGTCCCCAGGATGCCACGGGACATGCCAGCCTTTGTGAGCGCCGAGCTGGCACAGCGTGCCGTGTCCTTGTGCCTGCCCCGTGTCCCCGGGACAGAGCCAGGCTTCCGGGCTGGATGAGCTGTGGATGCCCGAAATGGAGAGCAGAACAAAGACGACATTGTTCCCTGTGCATCGCCCGGGCTGCCAGGGTTCACAGCAATGTTTTTCCCCAAAACTTTTTTACAGGAGAAAGTTACCATCATTCATTTTGACATTCAAAATAACAATAGTGGTAATACAAGGGGAGGAGAGAGGGAGAGTGCCCAGCAATGACATGGGCACAGAGGTATGCAGGGAATGAGGAGGAGGGAAGCAGCCCAGCTGCCCAGGGCCCATGCATCTCCCCAGCTGGACGATGACCTTTTGTGTGCTGCCCACCACTGAAGGTTTCTGACGTGCACAGTCCTCCTCTCTGCTCTGCGGGGACAACAGCAGCTCAGGAGTTATTAAAACAGGGCCTGATCACAAGTCAGAATGAATAAAACCACTTGGAAAAGAGAGAGACAAAAGGTACGAAAACTTTACATAAGCAAGGATGCAGGTCAAAAATCTCCTGAAGGGATAGGTGTTTTGGGGCACATCTATTTTTGTCTTCCCAGGTGCCACTGCTGCAGAGGAGGGCTGTTAACATCAGTTTCAGTGCTCACACTGAGTCCTGGAGAGAGCAACAGCTCTTGGATGGATGGATATCAGTTTGCAAAAAAAGAATACCATGAGAATTTCATTGTCATTTTATAGGACATCATTTCTGATCAGAAAAAGAGCTGAGGCAGTGACTTTCTCCTTGTCTTTGCCACCATCACCACCAATTGTTTTCACCTGTGCCTTGAAGAATGTGAAACTTTGAGACCACTGGACCATAAAGTCAGTCATATTCTTTCTCTGCCTAAACAATTAAACACTTTTCATGCCAAACTGAAGGGACTCCAACAAGAGAAACTTTAGCTTCTTGTGCAAACAAGAAGTTACATACAGCTTACACACACACAAAAACAGACTGATGGTCACAGTATATATACAGTTCTAGTCTAAAAGGTAACATTTTCATTTCAGGGCAAAACACAAGTTTCCTGGATTCCTAATTTTATTTTCCCTGTGGAGGGAAGTTTTCCACAGAGACATACATCTGGCTGATGGCTTCTTGTAGGAAGAAGCCAAGCTTCAATATGGAAAGACCTGAGTCCCTGCATAACAAACAGATGGGGAAATTTTTCAGAATTTTCAGCTTGGACATTATTTTTAAATGTGACGGGATCACTGAGACATGATATAGTCACTGTCACACCACTAATTCTTTGTCTGCCACAGATCAGGAACTGTAAATAAACTCCCAAGGTAACCAATACCCTTGTGCGGGCTTTAATCTATCAAATATGGTAATTGTTAGCACAATCTAACAACTTGCTGGCTTGCAAATTAATCACTCAGTCTTAGCAGCAAGGTGCATCTTTTTATAGCAAACGCTTGGCACATGAAGTGTGGCTAATAAGATGCCTCTAATTTAAGAGTCTCACAACATCCCCCTTAAGGAGGTAATTGCTCACACTGAAGGCCTCAATCCCAAAAAGGCTGCAGAGAACCACACTCAGCACCACTCACCAGCTGCCCCCTGCCACTGGAAGGAAGTGGGAGCAGCCCACCTCTGGCTGGAGTGCCAAGGAGGACACCACAGGATAGGAAAAAAACACTATGGGATTGCAACTTACCAATATATATACAACCTATTGGACCAGAAGGGTCATTTCTGACCCAGATACACACACATGATTATTCCCATTATTTTAGTAATTTTGAGTTAATAAATGTGAACAATATAGGTTCAAAAGCCATAGGCTCCCTCCTTCTAGCAGCACCTTACCCTCTTGCTGTCCAGACCTACTCAAGCATCAATGTCTTTCCTTGTGCAAAGCCCTCTTACTCCCTCAACCAGTGTTCAGCTATGCCCACCTGCCCTCACTCTCTCTCCAGCCAGTCACTTACCCACCTGCTCCTCAAGGAGGTTGCCAAGCTCTCACTGTCTTCAGCCTCGGGGCTTTCCCCCAAAGCTTTACCTGTACTATTGATCAAATTGACTATCCCCTTCCTGGTGCCTCTTTGCAAACTTTCTCAGACATTAATCTGTTTCTGTGACACCAAGTTTCAGGCAGGGAACTCATCTTCGTGGTTGAAGGGTGAAGAACTCATCTGTGCTCTGGGGCGCTGCAATGTCATAAATGCCAACAGCAGGGTGATGCCTTTTCTACAGAATACTTTCAGAGTCTACACTGCTTTCCAAAACAGGGTGGTAAGAAATTCAAAGAAAACAGAGGAGTCAACTCATTACAGAACATTAATGCAAAAGATTAGGTCCAGATAAGACTTCAGGCCTTTCCTAAAGAAAGCTGGGAAGGAAGGAAATTTACTGTCTATCTCCAAAATTGGTTAGTAAATGCACCATCTAAGCTGATGTGGCAATCAATTGCCTGTTTGCACAAGTTCATTTTGGTAACAAAATGAGGTATTTTTGTTAAGCATGACTCCCCCTAAAATCACAAAGCTGGAGCAGTGCATCCTGCACCTAATTCAGGGATATGACACCAGACTAAGCAGGCTGAGTCCCCTGAAGCACAACCTGAGTTTGTGAACAGTTCAGAGATCCCATCTGCCAAGCACTTTTATCTCTGAAGTTAGTAAACAGCACAGACACTCACTGTGTCTCCATTGCTTATTATAAACAAGACTTGAAAGCCACCAAGGCAACCACAAGGCTCCACCAACTACCTGTGAAATCTGAAAGGAAGTAAAAAACAAGTCCTTTTTCTCATTTACTATTCCCAACAACAGAACAAACCTAATTCTCCACTTCTTTGAATCTTTGTGAACGCAGAGGCATCCAAAGCCAGCAGGGTGGATGGCACACCCCTTATACTCTCAGGTGATACAAGTGATGAACAGCTTTGAACGAAGTTTGCTGCACATACAAAACAAAATCTAAGGAAACAAGAGAAAGATCATCCAAGGCTATGGTCAGTATCCAAAATGTTTCCCCCACAGCAGCTTGAGCACTTTTGGTAACGGCACTGGAGACCAAACTATACAGTATTAACTAATAACTCTAAAAATTCCCTTTACTCCACTTTCTTCTCTTTTCTTTTATATGGAAGTCATCAAAATACCTACTTTGAGCACAACAGCAAATCACTGCCAATCTTGTGAGACTGAGCTACTTCTAAATTGGGAACTGTGACAGGAGAGTAGCACAGCACTAAGGCTTACCTAAGGAAATGAGTCACTTCAATTAAAGCAGCAGCTATAGAATTTAATAGAATAAATTGATGTCAACTAATTAACACATGATCCTTATTATCAGTGGTTTTATAGAATTGTAGCCTAGCTATCACTATATGAACGTATAGTTAATTATCTATTAATTATAGATACATAATTAATACCCACTATACTTCCTCCTGCCAGTATATAACTGCTTGCTTAAGAAAGGAATGGTTGACTGATTAATCAATTCTAAGTTCAAGAGACCAGCACATTATCAGAAGGGCTGACACTATATTGAGTGAGTTGGCACTCGCATTTTTAATTTGATATTCTATTTCTTAGTTAAACTTCATTGCCTACCTTATTTATATAAGCCTTTTATCTTCTTGGAAAGCAGGAGCTACCTCTCTGGTAAGATTTATTCTTAGAATGCAATCGCTTTTACTTTTTCTTCACATCCTTCTTTCTAACACCACCATGGCCCAAACCTCCCTTCCTGCTGCTCCTGCTGTGCAGGAACACAAAAAAGGTGTACAACTGTTTAGCATATGCTCTTCTCACATGATAAAAAGTGGGAACGAAACCTGGCTGTTCCCATATGACAAATTTGCTTTGCTATTTTCAGCCCAAATGATACAAGAAGAGGAGCACAAGGGTTTTTTCCTGTACAGCTCCAAGTCTTACAGCTCAGCATGGCAGCACAGTAAATAAGCTTAGAAATTGCAATGTAAAATGGGTAAAAACAGCCAGACAAAATCTGCTTCAAGTCCTCACTCCTACGGATGCAAGAAATCACACAGGTCTCCCCTGCACACCCTTCTGCAAATATGTGAGTAGCTGAGTGAGTTTTGCTCTCACCAGTCTAAAAACTTCACACTCATGTGTCTTCTCCAGGATTAAAGTTTTACACGCTCTGGGAGCCAGGGAAAAGTGTCAGCACAGTTTACAAACCAGAGGATGATAGTGAGACCACAGGCACTTGGCTTTACGTCCTAAGGGGTGGAGCAGCTGGGAAATGAGCCCCATAAAGGCCACACACTAATGACACATCACACTGGAGGCAGCAGCAACGTGCCCTTGTAAGAGGCCATTTCCAGCCGCTAACAAAGCGCGTGAGACAGCGCACAGCTCTCCCCCAGGATGGCTGCAGCCCCCCTCACTGGTACTGACAGGACAAGGCAAGGTGAAACCACATCTTACCTGACCTCCTGCTTCCAGAAACGCTGCTCCAGGTAAATCTGACAAAGGAAAGAGCCGCAGGTTCAGTGAGGGCAGGATCCCACCAAGTCAGTGACCTTTCCAGAAGCACAAAGAAAAAAGCACGTCCCTCTCCCGCTTGCAGCCCAATCCCATAAAGCTTTTTACACACGCTTAAGCTCATCTTTCCACATTAAAGCACTTATGATGAACTTTAAGTACCATCTTATGTACCGTGGAAGTTTCCTAAGGTGCCTCTGGAGAGCCTGGTCCTCGCCTGCTTGTTGAACTGGACTGGTCTGGCATTAAAAGAACAGTGCTTCCCCCCAGAAGGATTGTCGTTAATTGAACCATCCAAAACAGTCTAAACACAGCAAATCAAATGCACTCAGATCTGATCAAAATTGTTCCCAAAACGAACTCCCTAAATCCCACTTCAATCCTTTCAGCCACCTTCTAGCATGAGTGCTCCACACAGGCTACTCTCAAACATCCTGCATCCCGATCCCATGGGCAGTGATGCAGAGTCCATCCACTGGAGAGGGTAGGACCCTCGTTGTGTTTCCCGCAGGTACATGCTCAGCCCTGAAATCAGGCTCTCCCTTTCCACGTGGGCATACCACTTCCGTAAGAAAAAGCGATACAGTCACTAATTGCTCTAATTTATTACTGTGTGCCAGTTCACTCACAACATCATTTAAAGCCCAGGTTAGGAGCTAGATTGCTAAATAAGCTTTAATCATAATAGTCCTCAAAGAACAAAAGGCAGGCAGAGAGGAGCCATTTTGCTTTCATCTGTCTTCTCTTGTTGCCAAGGCCCTCTCAGATGGTTCCCCCATTTATCACTTGGATAGCAATCGTTAGCTCTTCTCATTCCAGCTCCTACAGACTGATGACGGTTGTTAGATTTTTATTTACTTTTTTCTCTAACTACGCACAGCGTTAGGGCTGTAATAACTCCTGTTCTTTTATAAAAGTTCTCATTTAAAAGGGAAGTACTGAAAATCGTATACAACCCCACGCAATCTGTACGGAGACATGCCCCTGGATAATGAACAAACAAGGAGATTTTAAAGCAAAATGTAAGCACTCAAATACTCCAAGTCCTGTTTACAAAAACTGCATTCTACTCTCATGGAATTTCGATTATCTTATTAAATACACACCTCAAACCAAGTCATTCTGGGTTAGAATTGCAGTTGTTCGCTCAAACATACGAAGTATTAAGCTCCAAAGAACATATGAAATGTGTAATCTGGACCACAGGCAACATGACTATCCTCCCTTGTCATGGGCAGTGATGTAACTGTATTCACCTGGTTACCCCCGACCTCATGGGACCAGCACCAGGTCCAGGCAGCCACACGGCCAGAAGAGCCACCAGCAGTATTCCCACAGCAGAGTCTGCTGGGTGGGACTCGTCGAAAGAAGATTTTACTCCCCAAAAAGAAATTGCCTTGATTTGCCTTAAGGAGGAAGCACTGCCACCACCTCACCTTTTCCTGCCTGGGGAGGTACAAGGGGCAGGGCAGGATCATCTCCTCTCTACCTTTCATCCAGTCCTGCTCATTTATTCCCTCACTTCCAAACACACAGCAGCCAGAGTATTTGGGTTTTCTTGCAGAATATTTCCATACACGAAATGCAGAGCAAGAAGAAAGGATCCTTTTCCAAAGCCTGATTTCTCACACAGAATTTCCATTTACAAGCACACATGTATTTTCTTCTCCGTTTTGAAAAGGTGCCTTCTCAGTTTCAACTTGCTTTCAAAGACCACTTGCTCTCCAGTTTTGCAAAACATCTGGCTAACCATTTCAGTATCTCAAAATGTTTAGTTTCATTTTCATGTAAAAAGAAAGATACAAAGAAGCAGGATGAGAAGGGGAGTGGGGGGAGGGAATTAACAGTTTATTTTAAGCTAAGGTAGTGTGAAAACTGAGCTATTAGGAGCAAAAAATAAAAATAAAAACACAAGAAGAGCAGTTTTCTTCTGGAGAACTTTGACTTAAACAAAACATATTCTTAGTGGAAAGTTAAGGTGAAAAAGTTTGACCAGCTCCAGATATAACTAGCCTCAGTGAAAGAACAGATCTTTGACACTAATTTATTCAAGGCCACAAAAATACAGGAGCTGAACGCTAACCACCTTTAGCATCCAACCCACCACCTCTCATCAAAAAGCATCTCATCTGTCAAAAAATTTTTTAAAAAAGAAAAAAAATATAAGCAGAAAACTGCTGACTTACATTTGTTCAGCTAATGTTCAATTATTATTACATGGAACTCCACATGGAAAAAAAAAAGTCTAATAAGAAAGCTAATGAAAATTGAGTATTTTACAAGAAAGTTACCTAAGCATAAAGTCAACTCCGTATTACACTGGTACTCAAATCCAGGGGTAACAACAAGGGAAAAGCTGGCATTCATGCAGGAATGAGTTCTCAGACATGGAGGAATAGAGTGAGCCAAAATCTTCCCCAAGTCCATTCTCATCATGCTAACTTTAGTTTTTTTCCCCGAAACATGCACTTTAACACAACACCAAGCTTTCCGTACAGTATTTGAAAACAGTTTCCTGTGCATCACTTTGAACTGAAACTTTTGCAAATTCATATTTGAGAGAGGAAATAGAGATTTGTGGGGGGAGAGGGGGAAATGGGAGCACAAGGTGCAGCCCCCTCCCTTGCAGCCCCAAATTGCTGAGGATTAGAGATGCATGACCAGACACAGGGTTCAGCCTCCCTGCAGCCTCCTGTCCTGCACAAATGAAAGGTGCAGCAAATTGTGACGTTGCTTACTGTGCATGACTTATTTAATTTTGATTTTTTCCTCAATTATAAGGTTAATGAAAGCCTCTGCTGCACTTCAGTGCAGACAGATTTCACTGTTCCTCTCTTCACCGATTTCAGCCATAAAGCCACACTAATTACTCTGACAGGATAATAGGGGGAAAAAAGAAAGGGATACAGGCAAACACACACATATTCCTAGTGAGCCATCATGGGTAAAAGAGGGCTACAGCCCCCCGGCTCGGCCAGTCCTATTGACACAACAAAGGAGCTTCTGGCCTAGCAGCACAGAGCAAAAACTGAGGATGCAGAGAGCAGAATGGGGAGAGGGGAAAAAAGGAAGAAAGAAAAGGAAGTAACACTCATTCTTGTGTTGTGAGGTCCTTACTGTGCAAAGCTTTCATGCTGCAAAGAAAAGTGCTATTGAGAGAAGGTGCAGGGGACCAAAATGCTGGGAGGCAAACAAGCAAACATGCAGCAGCACCCGCTGTGAGGGGCCTGGGACCCCTGCAAACACAGAAATCACTCAGCAAACCAGATGCTGGGAGAGGCAGCTATTTCGAATTAATGTAATAACCACTTCCTTGGCAGACTTGGTCTATATTCTGCTGCTAAGAGCCTGCAGGTGCACACCACCTCCGAGCACCTTGCACAGGGCAGACACACATTGCAGCCACTGCGAGATGGATCGTGCATTCAGTTTTCCTGTGCACGCTAATGTTCAGGCAGTCACCAAAATTACATCTACTTAGCAGTTAAAAGAGGGGAGAAATTGAACTGTGAGTGAAAACGCTTCAGAGCTGGACAGGAAGGAATGTCGGCAGGGCAGCCCTGGCTGCAGCCACCTCCAGCTGAGCACCCCATGAGAGTATTTACCTCTCGCTGGCTCCAGATAGAAACCTGTCCTTGCCATAGTCCTGCGAAATTGCCAGCTCTGAACACTGCAATTTACCACAGGCACTGACAGCAGCTACCGGTTATCTCCCTTGCCAGTAGCAAGAATCACCAGTAACTCACTCTCCTCAGTCCTCTGAACTTGCATTTAGAGCCCCAACAACACAGTTGAAAACACTTCATGCTCTGGGGTGCTTTGCTCACTGAAGGATTCCCCACAGCAGTGAGCACCAGGATGGGGTCTGCATGTACCAGGAGCTCCCAATCAGTTAAATAAAATACCATTTCAGTAGTTTTATACTTTTTTTCTATTGGATAAAACACTGAGAAATGTGAGCCACACATAACACAATGCATTTTTTTCCTGGATCCAGCTCCCAGTGAATCAAAGGCATTGTACTCAAGAAAGGACCACAAGCCTTATAGCTTAGACCACATTTGTAATAAGTACTACTTGGGTTATGAAGAGTTTCACCCACAAATCCCAAAATGCTCTGCAAACACAAGGAAACCTCATTTTTATCACTTCCCAGTTTGGCAGAAGTCATGAGGGAAAGTGCAAAGGAGAGATTTACTTTTGGAGAGGGGAAAGCCCTCACCAATGGTCAAGAAATGAGGCAAAATTCTAACCCAGGTGTCCCCCATTTTACCACGTTCTTACTGGAGCCTCACCACTCCCTAAGCCCGTGAGAGCCACACCTTTGGATGACTTTGGAAATGCATTTGGTACATCCCCCATGAAACATGCAGTATTTATCTTGCCATTCCTAAAATCCTGTTATCTTGACAAATAACAATTAGCCACTTTCAGCACCAACAAAGAAAACATATTTTCTGGCTCTCCTCCTAATTATACTTCAAAAATACATGAACTGTAGTCATGGGAGTAAAAAAGGGGGGTAGGAGACAAAGCTTTGTTACAATAGCCGTACTTCGACACCCTAACAGACACAAACTAAATTATTTTGTGCCTTTCCCAGCAAGTTTCATTCAATTAGCATCACCACTGAGTTCAAAAGGCGATTACTTGAGACCTATTCTAGTTTATGGAATTACAGTCTCTCAATGATGTATGCAAAGACATGGGGAAATCTTAGATTAAAGCTCAGCTGCCTTAGCTAAATATTGAAAGAAGAAAAGCAGGGAAGCGGGTGAAGGAGGAAGGCACTTGGCATTCAGATCTTCTCCACGGTGGAACAATTAATTTTCCACTCTGTGATGAGATGACCGACACAGTGGTGCAGCACATGCATAAATACTTGTCTATCAGCACTGAAAACCTCAGGCAGGAGAGCACCAAAACAGGTCCTGAATGATGTACTGTCAGTAATGCCTGAAAGTCCCTGAGTGGTGACTGCAGCACACAAAAGCTGATCTTTTTTACCATAGTTTAAAATTACTACTATTCTTTTCAGACTAATGGCTTTTTCCTGCTGCTCTTAACGCTTTGTTTTCATTGTTTTGTTGTGTTATACAACTCCTTAATCTTCTTCCTTTGTACATCTATCGTGACACGATGGGAGCATACACTTATGGGTGCTTTTCAACAAATCAGTCACTTCGGATTCTCAGGGCACCCCTTCATCCTGGGCTGAGGAGCAGAAGGACAATAAAGATAAATGTAAAACAAACTTAGGAGCAATGCTCCCAACCCTTTTGCTGACCCCTTGCAGGAGGCTCACTCCTCCTGCCCACACAGCCCAGACCCAGCCAGGCACCGAGTACCAGCACCTGCCTCCAGCATTGCCCCAGGGTCTCTGATACTCTGCTTGCATTAGGACAGATTTCCAAGCCAAGAACCAGAGACATTTCAAGGGCTCATTTGGTCTGAATTCTCAGCCCCAAGTTCGCAGACTACCAAAGAACTATCTTGCCTAGAAGTGGCAGTATGTACTTATCTGTCAGCAAGGACAGCCCAAGCAGAACAAGAATGAAAACCAAAAAAAGCAACCAAAAAAAGCAACAAAACAAACAAACAAAAATCTCCATCAAAACAAACCCAAACGGATCCAATCCCGACTGTATCTTGAAAAAGACAGGAATAAAGTAAATTTTTAAGTCTTCCAGGCTTCATGGACTGTCCCCCAGGTAACACTTGTTGCCTGTAGATACAGGTTTCCCACTGTATCCCCGCAGCCCCTTCCAGATTTTTTTTTGAGCAACAGAGTGCAGACCTTCAGCCACATTCAGACCCACTGCAAAACACCCCTCGGGCACAAGAGCCCCAGCTGCCAAGAGCTGCTATCCCGGAGCAACACTCCAAGCCCAGCTCTGATTCCCGTCTGGAGCCTCACGCCAGCCCAGAGGAGCACCCCTCCTCAGCTCAAACCCACAGGAGCTTTAGAGGTTTCTGTAGGCAGGACTAGCAAGGCAGCTCACTTTAACTTTCGGAGGCTTTGCTCTGTTCCTGACTCGCCCATGCCCTACCGCCCACCCGGTGCCTGTGCTTTTCAAGACGTCATTGCAATTACACCTGGAAAGCAACAACAGTGCACACCACCCACTGAGAGCCTAAACAATCCAACCCCATCCACTTTAGAAGGGGATGTCTGTGTTTCCCACTTACACTGTGATTATCCATAAACATTCGCAGGTGTGGGATGGCACCCTGTGGAAGCTGTTCCATCATCCAGGCAGGACATGGCAGCACGGGCTGCCCCACAACCACCCGTTCTCTGAGGGCAGCACAGCCTCTCCTGTGCTGTGCACATCACGCCAGAGCAGGAGTCCTGAGCCTTGCGCATTCCGCACAACAAACCCGCTTAAAAATAATAATTAAACAATCCAAAATAACCTATACTAGCAGACGTGAGCTGTCCTTTCACTGACTCTCAATTTTCTCACAAGAATGCACAGTAAGCACACAGGTGAATAATGCACCAACTGCATTTCAAATGTTCTCTCACCCAGAATATGTAACTACTACTATGAACTGCAGGACTTTTGCTCCAACAAATTATTTAAAATCTGAACAGCTCATCACAAACATAGCAGTCTGACTCAATGGCAGATGCACTTTTCATTTCATCAGTTCTGTTACAGCACATGCAATGTTAAAAGCAACAGATAATTACATAAATGAGAGTATTACCACACTAGGTAAAAAACGTGCCACTTACTGTGTCAGTAATTCAAATGATGTTTCCAGTATCCTTGTTCTACAAATATCTTTGTCTTTTCCTTTTGTGGCAGTTTGTTTCTACTTTCTTTGTTCAGGTGTAAGAAATTCAGCATCATATAATCAGAGGGGGGAAAAAGCTTGAAAAATACACCTCCATACAGGTATTTGACTCTACTACCTGCTCCCACTTCTTTCCCCTGGAAGATTTGTGCCCAAGTAAAATGGAAAAAGCACATCTATTTTTCATTACAAAAAAATATCCCTTACCTCACGGCTACAAAAAAAAAAAAAAAAATCACCAAGGTAACAGATATGTCAGGATTCTTACCATGGCCAATCCAGCATGTGTAATCAACACTGCATCCAAAATATCCCCTTTAATTACATCTGCCTTTCTTTGCAGCATGGTCACTTTGCTTACTGAACTAGCACTGCACTTTTTGGGCTGGTACACACTCAGGAGCTTTCCTGAAGGAACCAGCCCACTTAATCCAAAAGTTTTCTTTCACACTTGCCCTTTATAAACCGGACGAAAACATTAAGTAGAACTGGAAAGCAAGTAGCAAAAGGTCTTTGAAAGCTATCTCAAAGCCACCAGCAAGAGCAATCTATTGAACAGGCATTTCTAACAAACGCAGAAGGTGGAAAGCTTAGGAAAAGGGGAAGAAGTAGATGAGATGCAGCCCCCAGAGTGAAGCTGGCACTGCCTGAACATATTTGAGTGATCATCTTGCCAATATAAATATGGAGTTTTAGTAATTTAAAGAGAAAGTTTAGTATTTCTAAATTGTATTCTGAATTATAATTGTATTTCTTAAAAAAAAATCCCTCATATTAGAAACGCAAGCTGCATGAGTAACACCCATATATGTCCTGGTAGCATGCAGGGTACTATTATCCATGCTACCTCTTAAACACTCAAGAGTTACATGGAAACAGAAGCAGACCTGGTGACAGCTTTTTCTGAAGTGCAGCACAGGGGCAAATCCATGTGATGTAACCATACATGGTGAAGGCCAAATTAGGTCAGAGGCAAAGGAGAAGAAATATCTGCACCTTAAACATCCCTTAGGATCTGCTAAGATGCAGTGTCCCAACACAGGGATGGCTACCACAGTGTCTGCATAGTAACACTTTCCTTTTTGCAGAGCATTCACTGTGGAGAGTTGCAGGAGAAACCAATTCTTGAAGGATTAAGATGCCATGAAAGAAGTCCAGCCACACTGAGTTGGTAAATTCAGGAAGTGACTGTTCACCTTGACCAGATGCCTTTCATCCTGGGGACCCAAGACATAAATGCACACAAACTATCAAGTAAAAGACAAGTTTCTCCACCATCTTCAAGGCTAGACTGCAGTGTGCCAGACATATCCTATTTGTCCACATGGGAATTTTGGGAATTTTTGGATTGTGCAGTGTGTGTCTATGCTGAGAGCTTCCCAGTGACCCCAAGGGCTGCAAGGAAGTGGCCGGGTACCACAACCACACCAGCACTGGGGCACATGTCAGGTACCAGCTACACCTCTCCTCAATCCCTTGAGCAGCACCTTCAAAATGAACCCATATATATTTCCATTAGAAACAAAGGAAAACAAGCACAAAAAGGGAAAAAAAAAACCAACAACAAAACAAGAAAAAACAATAGGGAAAAAAACATATATATCTGTGTAAATGCGGGACAAACTGAGTAGAGAGAACAGGGGCAATGGGGGACCACTGCATCGTGGCCAGTGCCCAGGCAGGAGCTCAGGGATGCAAGAATGAGGCATTTCAGCTGCCCATATGTGCAGCATGTCATGCTGCACAGGAAAGGAACATTCACAGCCAAGGATCTGTAGAGAAATATCAGTGCGGTTAAGTATGCAAATATTTTGCTGTTGACAAAGGAAGTAATAGGGTACTTTTTCACTGTTTTTGCTTGTGCCTCTCTTTAAAGACATAAAAAGCAATAATACCACGAGCCTCACCATCACCCTCACATTTGACACAGTAAAACTACAAGCATACACAAATGTGTGTATGTGCACTCCCAACACACTTTCCCCCTATTCAGAAATGAAGTGCCACTTTTAAATATTTCCACTTTACTTGCTTTGAATTGCCGGAGATCAAATGAGTCAATTAAATGCTGTGTCTTTTTTGTGCGGAGGCAAGACGAAGGTAATTTGCTGCTCAGTGCATCTGTTTCCTCATCAGCACAGTAAGGACCAGGCTAATTAGGGGAGGAAAACAATATGGTCATATGGATAGGCCAGATTGCCTGTCACTCAGCTATTCAGCAGCCAGGCTGTGCTATGAGGACAGCAAACAGATGAGGAGTCTTCATCTCCTTCCTCACATGCCTTGGGAAAAAAAAAACCTACTTCAAGCACTCAGATGGTTACCTGAATATTTTTAGCATTAATTCCAAAAGGTTCCTCCCCAAATCCTGTTGTTGGTTATGCGCCCATGATGAACGCTGCTGCTCTTTGCTCGGGCAAGGATCCAAGGCAGCACGTACCAAGGGTTCTCCAAGGGGCTCACAGCACCAAGGTGGGTAAGCAGAGACCCCGGCCCATGCCATGGAAAGCACAGGGGAGCTGCAGCATTGGCACGGAAAATCTGTTGGCAGTGTGTGATGCCAATGCACCATTCCAATTCCCGCTTCTGCCAACTGGAAATCTGCACTGCCGGGCATCGCGCCGCTTCCCGCCGGACTCGGGGCAAGCGAAGGCCCTGCTCCCAGACCTCCCCGTGCAGCAAATGGGAAGGCACCCATCTGGAGCATTACTGGTTTTTAACACACCAAAATCTTCACAGTCTCTGCCTCCCTATTGCCTCCCACACCGACGTTTTTTAAAAATACACGTTTGGAAAACAACTGAAAATTGTAAAAAGCAGTACATGATCAAGAACCATCTAAAATGCTGTTGCTACTCCCTTTGCTCTCCAACACAGAAAATTCCTAAATATTTTCCTTCATTTTTAGTTTCAATAGATTCAATTAGCCATATGACTTCATTCCCAAAGTCCTCTAACTCTGAAACACTGCAGAATCACAGACCCCCCACTCAACAATCATGTGGGATGTACCCTGATTCTGCTTTAAATCACCAATCCTAAATCTCGTGTCAAAAGTTATTTTCTTGGCAATCTGAAAACATGCAAGTGCATGAGAAAAACAACTTCAAGGAGAGAAGGTAGAGATAAATAATTCCAAGTCACTCATATGCAATCCCAGTGCAGCATTTCTGTTTATTAGGAGAAGATATGGAATATCAGAGGAAGTTCATTTATTCACTGGCCTGTATTATCAAGCAGCAGCAGACATTACATTTACCACATCCAAGCTTTATTTGCTACTACAAAATGAAATGGTAGACGGTACAGAAAACAAGTTAACTCAGATCGAGCATATCATGAAGTCAATCAGCCCAAGCAAGGGCTTTCACATGTCCCTGTCAGGCACCATGAGACACAGACCGAGTGCCCCATGCTGCAAATACAGCTTCTTGTTAAAAAAAATGTATTTACTTTAATAGAGTATTCCCAGCAGATCTCTGGTTTTACACTGATCAGACACACACCAATAAAGTCTACTCCTCAAACACGGAATAATTTAGCAGACCTTGCTAAAAAAAACAACCACAAACAAACAAACAAAAAACCCCAAAAAACAACAACAAAACCCAACCAAAAAAAAAACCTCCACAAAACCCAGAATAGATGTTGAATAGAGTCCAACCTTCTTTGCCCAGCAGGGAGGACAGGTTCACTTAGAAGCCATCTAAAAATACTGCCAGGGACCATCTTATTGCCTTAGTCCAAAATGAGACAACTTTCATCCCAGTTTTTGGCACACATCCCACACATGGCTTTGACCCAAAGGCTTTGCTTAAACTGAAGGAGATCTTTGCTCCCATTCAGAGGGCTGCAAAGTTTGGGATTAGTCACCAATTCATCTAGATCCATAAAAAGACATCTAAAACCATGGATCAGACTGCAGAGCTCCCTCTGAACTTCAAGTCTTTACCCCTGCATCCTTACCAGACCTCACAGAAACTGCATTTCTTCCTCACTATCTCTTCACATCATTATTTACCAAAAGCCTACAACAAATCCAACCCCTCAAACAGATGAATGTTATCTGATGATACATGTTAAGGGACAGAGGACAGTATTTGAGAGCAGCTATGATTATACCCAGTAACATGGGTGAAAATAAAGAAGCAGTTAGTCAATATGCCATGTAATTCCTTTAACCACAGCTTTATTCCACAAAATTGAGGGCTGAAACTACAATTCATATCTTTCCACATCTTGAAACCACTTAAATTGTTCTAAGAGTGTGTAAGTCTTAAAACTGTCCAAACGGCATAATCAAATTTAGCCAACTATGAAGAAAATGCCAGTGGCTGGAATGGCAAACCAGGCTATTTGCTTCATTATGCAAATCCAGGCAATTCTCCATGTCCTCCCCAAAAACAGATACTTGACAGGGCAGCCATGACTCAGATGAAAGGGGAGGACAGGGTGATGTGAAGGACTGGCTTGTGACCAACAGGGACCCCTGCTCATGGGGCCCACCAAAGCTTTGCCACCAGTGCTCTGAAAAACCCAAGCCCAAAAACTCCATCAGGGCAACCACAGGCTGATCCCACCTCAGCACTCAACTCTCCCCTCACTAACTCCCTGCCCTACAAAAGCCCACCCTCTGCAGAGATGCAGGCACCCTGATTCCCAGTGATAGGTGTTGAGCGGTGAAGCTGGGGGCTGGCACTGTTATAATTATTTTATCACAGTAATTATAACAGACCACAAGCACCCAGACTGAGCCAAACCAGCCACAAAGTCACTACGCTGCGGTTTTGGCTAGAAAAAATAGAAGAAAATCACCTCTGTAGTAAGTAAGAAAAAAATAACCAGCTCCAAGCTAGCAAGCTATTACATCTGAAAAACCAGAGATGGGCACATGGCTTCATTTCAGCCAATTAAACTGAGGGGTCTAAAAGTCTTGAGTGAAAACCCTGGAAATTTCAGCAATGATTTGCATTAAAGAAAAAAAAAACCCAAACTGTGAATAGCAACCAACCAAAGAGAGAGCTTGAGTTTTAAGAGACACCTTAAGTCCAGCCAACACTGAAAGCATTTAAATTCTGGCAGCTTCAGAACTAAGTGCCAGCATGAATTTAGATCCCTGGATACATTCAAAGTCTTTTGGTTGCAGTTTTACTAGAATATAATGAAACCATACACAATCAAATCATTATAAATAAAGTTTTTTTGAGCTCAGTGGAAGACAGTACTGATGGATTCATGATCTGTGCTGCTGTAATAGTGCTAGTAATAATTTTGATGTATTGATTTATTTTTTATTCCAAAAAAAAAAAGTAGATTTCTGTAAGGAATGCCTGCTCAGGAACTTCAGCCAAACTGAACACTGTATGTTGCTGACATTGTCACTATGCTTTAAGTCAATTAGTAAGACTGGAGCCAGATGGCTGAAAACAACCAAAATTACACAGTACATTCTGTTTATTAGTGAGGATTATTATTCAGGCCATAATTGCTTTTAACAGATTATTTATCATTATTAAGATTACAATTATATGCAAGAAAATTACAAAGTTAAGAAAAACATGATTTTTCAATTGCATCTGTCCCCCACACTGTTCAAAACTTTTCTTAAATATCTGAACAAAAGAATTAAAATAAAAAACACCTACCTAAAAGGAAACCCACTTCATTTGCCAGACACACCTGTTTTGGGACATGACCAGAGACTGTAGAATGATGCCAGCAATGGGAGGTTTCCCAAAGCTGCTTTTTGCATTGCTGCTCACCTGAGCTGCTGGGAGCCTCTCCCAAGGATGGGAGGATGCTCAGCTATTCCAACACTGCTTGGACCCCATCATAATTAATAATCAAACCCCCCTTAAAAGGACACCTTGAAGTCCTACCTCTAAAAGAATCATTCCTCCTGAACTCCAGGCAAATGAGAAAACATAGAATAGGCAGGTTTCACAGTGATTAATAACAGAGAAATCAACTGGAAGACGCATCCTGGATCTCATTTTTAAGCAGTGGCAAGCACACTGCTCCAGCAAAGACAAGAGCTTGGCAGGGGAGTAAATCAGTTGTTTATACCATGGATACCAACATATCTATCTCCCTCTTTCACCAGCTGAAATGGATCCCTCTGATGAGTTTTCCTACAGCCCCCCACTTCCACTATTTTTTTTCTTTTTTAAGTTACTCATTCATACAAACCACCATCTTAAGATAAAGAGAAGGTTGAATGCTTCCAACCATGAGAGATCCACCACTCAGGAAGAGGCTCCTCGAGACTGCCTCCAGCACTGCCAGTTTGGGATATTCGAGTCCCACAGCTCTGAACACTTAAAAGCATAAATCCAGGTGCCAGCTGCTGGAGATCAGTGATGTACTGGGACTGAGAAAAAGGCAAGAACTCCTATCAGAGCCTGCCTTGGAGGGGAAGAGCACAGAGAAAACAATGTGCAACAGCCTCATGTAAACCAAAGTCCTACTCCTCTGATGCTGGGTATAATAAGCTGAAGAAAAAAGTCTGTGCAAAACAGGTCTCTTCCTCTGCCACAAAGGAAGTTTGTTAACTGAAATCAAGGAACAACAAGAATTCAAGTTGTGTGAATCCAACCTCTTAAGCCTCTAACTTAATATATACACAGCAATTATCTGAAGATTTATATCCTACAGCCTTAGGGGTTGGGTTTAGCTATCCACCAAACCCCCAAAATGCAGTCTGCCACACTGCAGCTGCACTTCAGCTTTGAAACACAGTCCCTTTGCTACAAAACCAAGTGCTTTGACATACTATAGCATTTGCACTTGCTCACCCTGTAAGTTTTTCAAAAGCACCACTCTTCTCCCTCCTATTCATACAGACAAATCAGCATCTCATCCCACTGAGGCATGGTATTCTCAATGCTTTTGGTTGCTGCTTAGGCTGGGTTTTGAAAACTTCCCCTAAAAGGAGGAAGAAAAAAAATACAATAGTAATATGCATAAAGTGTCCTCTAAAGTGGACAAAATATGAGGCACCATTAGGAGAAAGGGCACCAGACAAGAAAAGCATCATACGTGCTCACCCTGATCCTCGCCATTAAGCTTTGGACAGAACAGTGAGGAATGGAGAGAAGGAGCAGGGTGGCTAATCAACAAGTACATCATGCAGATACCCATTAAGACCATATTACATTTTCCAAAATCCATATACTTCCTATGTTACTTCATCTCCCCCCACACCTACCTCCTCATTGCCCTCAACTTCTAATAGCAGTAATGACCTTGGCACATGGCATTTTCTTACAATTATTAGTTGGCTGGTGTTAATGGCCCTTGGCTACACCTTGGGCCATCAACTCCTCCCAGACAGTCATTAATCCCAAGGAAATACCCTGCACCTCAACCGTTATTACTTAATTACCTCCACACATAATCTGCAGAGCTGTAACACCACACCAAAGGATTGACTGCTAAATTATGACTGAGAAAAAACTTTCAAGTCAAAAGACTGAAGATACTGCACCAAAACCCAATTAAAGGCATTTTAACATGCTAATAAATAAAGGGTAATTATTTTGGGCCTGAATTAGTTATTCAAGTAAGCAAAGCAACTGCTTTTGACTAAGTCGAGTGTTCAAGGGGCTCCCCAATTTCGAAGTGTAAAGCCAAACAAAGCTCAAACCCAATCCTGCACTTCAGCAACAAAGTGCTGTTTAATAGGCCATAAACTGCACCAAGTAACAGTTTTTGCTCAGCTGGGGAAGACGCTGAAAGAAGGGGCACAGTCAAGGGCTGCACACAGCAACAAACGGAGAATCTGTGACATTTGCAACATCTTGTCAATTAGGGCTGCCCCAAGCAGTGCTGCATCCTCCTACACAAGTAGCCTGTGCTGCTAGAGCTCCTCCTTCCAATTCCTTGCTCCTCTCACATACTCCTGCCACCTTCAGGGCAGGTGTTTTTCCAAGATTAGATACCCTCTGCAGAGCCAAATATGATTAACAGTGTTCTTACATTATCAGAGTCACCCAAAGTGAACACAGACCTAATATTTCACGATGCTGCATTAATGTCTCTATCCCAAAGGACACCAAACTTCATCACTGGCTAATTCAAGCCCAAAGCCTCTTTCATCTCCTTCACTGCTCCTTGAGGACAATGAGGAAACAGGTTTGGGTAGCAGCAGAGCAGAGGGAAGATGAATAGTCTCGTCAAAACAAAATACAATAAAAGCCTGATCCACAGAGGAAGATAAGCTTGAGGAAACAATTCAGATGAAGAGGAGACCTGATGATTGAAACGCGAGACTCAAAGGGAAAATTAGGTGTTGATAATTATGAGAGAAGTATCTTTTCATTGCCTGGACTGTTATTAGCTGGGATAGGAAACAAGATGAAAATCAGAGACTTCATAAATCGGTCAGTGCCGCGTGTTGCTGCTCCTTGGCATTAAGCAAACATCTGCCCTCACCTGCACCAGCACAGGGAGACAGCAGGCTCCTGCAGGTTGCTCGGGGGCTGCCTTTCCTTCTGGCTTGTCTCCTTCAACCGGTGAACTCTGCTGAACTAAAAATAGGCATACAGCCTGCAGACAGCATCTTCCAGACCTCACCTTTCCTCCCCTGTGCTATAGCCACCTACGTGCCACAACCTGCCGAACAGGCATTTCAAAGCTATTTATCAATGCTCACAGTAGCAGAAAAAAGGCTTGTGCATCATGCTACCCTGTTGTGCACCTCCTTCTCTTTCCCATAATATGGCTTTTCGGTTTTGGTTTGGTTTTATGGGTTTTTCCTAATAAGGATTTGCTCATGCCACTGAGTTCTCTGCTTCTTCCCCTAGGCTGGCTACCTACCTGCCCTAATAGGTGCATAATTAAAAGGAAAACCACTCCAGTAACTGGCAAGCTCTCCTAATTGAAAACCAGGGAGGTAATCATTTGGCCCAGGGAAAAGCCCAGCTCATCGGCCATAATACAGACCAC
This sequence comes from Daphoenositta chrysoptera, assembly GCA_013397915.1. Classification (NCBI taxonomy): domain Eukaryota; kingdom Metazoa; phylum Chordata; class Aves; order Passeriformes; genus Daphoenositta; species Daphoenositta chrysoptera. Next base: position 1,008,841 of record VZRO01006710.1, read on the forward strand.
CATCTGTTTGGTAAATTAGCAGCGGTGAAATATCAGCATAGAAATGACTGACACCAATTAGTTTTTAAGGAGTTTGCCTTTACACAGAGGACACTTCACCACCTCACTGAAGCTCTCTCTGCAATGAGAGGCAATTTCTGTTCGAAAGGAATAAGACAGAGATGCAGCCAAACTTTCTTGAGCACAAAACCAGTAGCTTATTGGTGATGGATCTTCCCAGCACATTCAATTTAATGGAACCAGCACCCTCAGTTCTCATTGCCTCAAGCAAGCATTCATCCTTCTTGTGGGGGCACTCAGGTCCTCCTGTCCAGGAAGATGTTCAGCCTCACATATGACAAAGGCAGTCCCACATCTACGGTAGCTTCTTAATTCACTGTGATTAACCAGACTTTGGGGGAGTAAGGAAATGTCACAAGCTCTGCCTGGCTCATCTAGAACAGGGGACAGAAATAACACCCCTGCTTTATGTCACATCAGAAGGCTGCATCAGGGCTGCATAACCTGCTTCCCTTGGCAATCCACACTAAAGCCAAATCCTCCCCATCTGGGGTAGAAACTTGGCCACTTCAGCAGCTACCTGTCAAGGCCCAACTTTCCACACCTCTGGAAGCAAACACAGACAAGGAGCACCTGAAGTCAGGACCACTTTGGGCATGCACATCACACTGCCCAGCAGAAAACTGGGGCAAACACTGCTCACGACAACACGGAAATAACACAGCAGCTCAGCTCCATATTTATGAGACTTATCCTTGCATAACCATCACGGCAACTGTCTCTCTAATGCTCCCACCTCAAACTAAAATCCAGGTGCCACTGTGCACAGCCACATGGGGGAAAAAATAGTCCTTGCATCCAATAAACCTTTCCATAAGAAGAAATCAGAGAAAGGAGTGGGATCCAAGGCAGGGAAGAAGTGGCTGGCACAGGGGGGTCCCAGTAAACCCCAGGACCAGCTTAGAGCATCACTGCAAAGCCCTTTTCAGGTGCCCTGTCCAGAGCCACAGTGAGAAAATACAGCTGAGGAGAGGGGCCTTTCTTCCTCTCCAACCTGCACGCACCGAGTAGAAGGTGCACCACAGTAAATTAAAACAAGGATGCAACTCAAGCAAGGAATCTAATTTCTCTAACTAAAATTGTTACAACGGCTGTAAAACAAGACAACATTAAAGCACGCAATATATTTGCCATTTACAGCTTCCCATCATATAGCAAAGGCCTTCTTTCCCCAGTACTGCTTATTTACCTAGGGGTAGGAAAACCTATAAATACACTTATATGTCTCGTAGATTTGTATTTGTCCAGTGAATGCACAGCCTCTGTAACACACCCTGTGCAGATGGCTGAAGGGCTAGGGCTCAATACCATAAAGCATCCAAAATCCAGACCCCATCACTTCCCATGCCGATACTAAGCACTGGGGTGTTGCACAGGTGCACACATATGCTGTACACTGACTGTAGAGATGTCCTGCATACAGAGCAGGACACAGGAACTTGCAGACGCATTGTGCTGTGCATTTTCTAAGCCCAAGCAAAGCTGTGCTGCTGAAGCAGCAGTCAGAGGGGCTCCTCTACATGCCCAAAGGTCCTATTTGCCCTCATCAGTGAACTGCAGGATGTCTGTAGCCCTTCTAGCCCACACAACCACTTCAACCTCACACAGCCTTTGAACTCACAGCATGTGCACTTTTAGGAACTCAGAGTCACATTTTAATTCTTCACTTTGACACATGATAATGTTAGCAATTAGAACTGCAAGCAAACTGCTTCCCTCTCTCTTTGATGTTTGTTATTTTTACACTGATTGTTTTGCTGAGAGAGGAATTTTGATTTCACATTATTCTTCAGGGACAATGGAGAAATACCTAATGTAAAACAAAAAAAATTTTAAAAATCACCCATGAAGCCTAATATGATACTGAGACTTATATCTGAAAGCCTTTCCATCAAATACTACCATTATGAGGGTCACATAACCATCTCAAACATTCACTTCCCCAGCCACCCCTTTTGCAAGAGATCTATTTTTATTTTTGCTTAAGCATCAGAACAAGTAATGGGGAAAAGTTTGAGGAGAGGCTGTACTAAGTTCCTGAGGCGAGAGCTCATTAGTGACTCACCACGATAATTAACAGTTAGGATGACCCCATCAGGAGTCAAAATGCATTTTTGTCACAGAACCGGAGCGCCTCTCCAGAAACCCCACCGTGGCAGTTCAAAACACACGCACACACACAGGTGGCACCCTCAAAAAACACAACTTATCATTAGGGGACTGCATTTGTGTTAAGACATAAGTAAACAACAGCAAATCAGGAAAACACTATCCGTGTGATGCCCTGATATATTTCCCTCAGATATTTTTCAGGTGTCAGCTGTAATAAATGAAGCATTTACTGGGTGCAGACGACACTTTAAACAAATCAGCGCAAGTCCCTAAAGGAAACAAGCAGCAGCATATTCGGTAGTATTTCATCATTTCGGAGCTGGCAGAACGAAGCTGACAAGTACACAAGATAAATACTTTGTTCTGTCACGCTGTGTCATGTCAGAGAAAACATAAAGTGTTATATGACCTTTGGAGGCGCAGCCCACGGAAGCCTTCCTCCTCGCTTCCACACCACTGTTTGCAGCAGGGAAAAGGGAAGATAAAATAGAAACACCTCTCCGAGGGGCTGCCTCGCAGCACCTCTAACTCAAGGGATTTCACAGCCACCTTCTTGGCAGAGGTTATGTCGCCAAAGCCTTAGGAGGGAAGAACTGCTGGAGCAGGAAGCAGCACCACTTCACCTCCTGCGGCTCTGTAAAAACAGTAGTAAGGTGCTCCTCACAGAAGGAAAAGAAATAAGATGGTGCAAGTTTATTAATATTGATCACTATTTTCCACCAACAGAAAAAGCATTTGGTTTGTTTCCTTATGAACAAAAGAAAATACACCCTTTTGCTCTCGTTAGGATTTAGAAGCTGGGCTGAGCAGAAACCAGCCCAGCTACTCTCAGTGGAGGAGCGTGGCTGTGGCACAGCAGCACAAGCCAAGGGCAATGCCTTCTGCTCCAAAACCACTTTATTTAGCCAGACAAAACCATGCTGGGACAGAACTCCTTCAGTGGAACGCACTGGACCACAGCATGCCCCAGCACCACCACCAGTTCAACCTAAGCAGTATATCCACGCTGACCTGTAAGCAGAGGAAAGTGTGAGAGCCGTGATGACACAGTGAAGCCTGAACTGTGTACAGACACTCACAACGGCCCTCGGTAACTTTATACTCATTCTAGTCGGGTTGAAATTCCACTTTATAGAAGTTTTTAATTTTATTTTTCTTGCTGTTCCAGAAACATCCGCCAGGCTCCAAGTCCTAAGGCAGGTTGGGGAAGCAGTGCTGGGAAACACAGACATGGTATCTGCATCAAATTTTTACATGGAAAATTTGTACATACTTGCTGCCTCACTGCAAGTATTTTGTGACCAAGGGAAGGAGAACACTGAAGGTTTTTGGATAGGTGAGCAAGTATTAATAAATACCTTTGAATCCTGAAGCACGGTGCAATGGGTGTTTTTAAGCAATAAAGCTGCCTGACAAACTACATTGTCCTATCTCACCTTACCAAAACCTGCCTGCTACCCTCCCACCTGCCACCACTGTATCTCACAGACATTAGGACAGTGATTTTTTTTATTTTTCAATTTTCTTTCAATAATTCCTATTCTGAAAGTGCAAGAAAACTAATTCAACAAAATAAAGATGGCTGCAAAGCCATAAAATACAAGCTAGAAAACTCAGAGCTAGGTTTAACATGGAAAACTGGTTTTAGGCATTTTGTGTTAAAATCAACGATCAAATATATAATTTTATTTAAAATAAATCACTCTGTGTTCTCAAATAACTGTAATAACTAACCAGAGAAATAATATTAATCACAGGTGTGGCAATGTTTGACATATTTCCCCTCCCCTTTCTCCCATGAAAGACAGCAAGCAACAGACCATCCTCATTATTTACATTGTCACTTTTATGTAACAATGCACAGTTACAGAATCTCCAAAATAAATTATATTTATTTACATCAACTTCCTGGCTTTCATGCTGTATCTAATTACTGTGAGAGAGACAAATAGATAATTAAGCTATTTGCAGCTAAAGAAGACTGGAATTATCGGTGTAAAAAGATAGGTAGTGGAAAGCTGGCTCTCTGGCATACATAGCAAAAAGCAATAATACTGAAAGTGGGTAAGGTAAAAGCGCATCTGTAATTATTAACAATATGCCTAACATTTTAGTGTCACATTATTATGAATTAATTTGACATTCATTAGGGTTGCTCTGATCATAATGAATCCGTTTGCCAATTGCTTTGCCTTTAGATAAGACTCCCATGGTTCCATCATAACCCAGTCATTAAATGTTAATTAACAAAAGCTTAACAATGACACACTGGAAAGAACAGTTAGATAATGAAACAAAGTGGTTTGACCTGCTAAAAACACTGTATAGAAAAAAAAATAAATGGGCAGACAAAGAACCTCGTCTATTCATTTTTCACCAAGTTCCTTCAGAAATTAGATTCTGGATGGCTGTAAAGCAGGTTACATCTGTCTAAGTGCTCCAAATCCTCGCATCTCTGGGCCAAGTTCAACTGCCCAACCTGATGCTGAAGTTACCACAGGTCTAACTAGGCAGAAGAGAAGAGCTACCCAGAGAGGCTGCCCAGCCACAGTGTCAAGCACAGAGGAACAGCCATCTTCACGTCCAGGTGAGTTCTGCACAACATGGGCAACTTCTTCCCAGGCCCCAAGGTGAGACAGAGAGCAATGACCACCTCCTCACCCAAACCCAAACCCGGTCACGGACAGGGGGCAGGCAGCATCATGCCAGCAGTACATGTGTGTATTTATCCTTTTCCCCCTGCAAATTACACTGCATGATGTTTCAAGTGTCAGATTAACCATTAACTGAAACTGGGTGACACCTTATGTTAAAGAAGAAAAATACTCAGTAGAAAGAAATGAGAGGCAATCCAAGTGATAATTTATAGTAAGCATCCATTAAATAATGCAGAAATTTAACAAAATACTTTCAGAAATATACAGAGTATCTGCAAGAATACTAAATGGCTTAATTATTTTTACTGCTTATACATTGAATATCAAATTAATTTATAATAAAGAAACAGCTGCAAGAAAATTTTGTCCCACGAAGAAATAGAAGCAGCATGACAACTGCTTTTACTGCACATCTTCCCATTCCCAGGATCTTGGAAAGTACAGAAGGAAAGGGTTAAGTGACCCACTCTTTTCATATTGAGGCTTAAATACAAAACAAGCTCTTTTCCTTCCTGCATTTCTGTCCCAAAGCCTCTCTGGTGCAGTGCCACCAGCATGTCTTATATCCTGCTTCCCCACTTTTCTCCAGACCACCCGGTGTCACTGCTACCCCCGCTGAAGTTTGGGATGGTGCCGACTCCTTCCCAGGGAGCACCTCTGCTCCTTTCCAGTGGGAAAGGGTGTGTCTAGGCAGCACGTGCAAAATCCCAGCTGGGGTTTTTTGGGTGGTTTTTGGGGACGTAGCACCACTACATGAACAAGATGTACTTCACTGAGGAATGCAGCCACCAATGGAATGCACGTGTATTTCTTCTGACAAGCTCACAGGGACCAAAAACCTTCCCGAAAAGTAGGAAGCAAGGTTTTCCTGCTACAAGACCTGCATTTTCTTATCACAAGGAGCCTTGACCAGGCACACTGCTGGGGGAGATAACTAAGTGCAACTTCACTGACATCTCCCCTGCTCAGCAAGAGGCAGGGCCAATAACTGTATTTACTGCTGGATGACCCCAGCAGATGATGATGTTGGACAAGTGAGGCTTTCCTGAAAGGGCTCCTAAAAAAAACACCGAACAAAAAACCCCAAACCACAACCAAACAAAACTGGTTTGCATATTCTCTCCCGTTACCCTCTTCCTGCTGCATCCTTCCACCTTCCTCACCTTGCCATGGGAAACCACACCTTTGCAGGCAACAGCTCTTCTCCCATGTCTCCAGTGCAGGCCTGTGCAGCCCTATATAGACAACACCAGCCAACAGACAGATGCACTAAAAGTAACACCAGCACCGTGCTCAGCAGTAGCCTGATGCTAAAAGAGGTGACAGCTGCCACTCGCCTTTTCCAGGCAGAGCAAAGGAGGGGTTTAGTCATCCCAACCTGCTGGATCCCACAGCTAAGCCAGGCTATTACAGCAGGATGAGCAGCTCCCATGAAAACGTACCAGGAGAGAGGATGTGGGGTGCTGGATCCAGACCCACAGCACCCCAAAGCCAGTGGAGCTTCCAGTTCCCATGCCCTAGAAACTTTCTGGCTATCCCAGCATGGAGACGAACAGATAAAGAGTCCACACAGGGAAAGGGCAGGCACCTGCTGATATAAAACCAGCACACAATAACCCTATAAAAGTAATCTTTTTTTGGTAGATGCTTTACAAACTTCAAAAATCAAACACTCCAATGAGAAAGCAATGAAGAAAACCATTCACAGATTTAACATCAAGTGTTACGAACAGAAAGATGTACAAAAGTACATCTCCCTCAGTCTGCTTTCAACCAGTACTCTTAAAGGCCTTTTACATTTTCCCCCTTTTATTTAGCATATACTCTTATTTGCGACAAAGCCTCCAAATTACCTTAACATCACCATAAATTCTGACAAATCCAGGAGATGAAAAAATAACCAATTGCAGAGAAGTGGTTTGACTATACTGCACCTCATTATTGTGTAAGCCCCTCTTTTTTCCCTCCCCACACTCTGTTAAAATACTTCAGCCTTCCAAACCACTGCCTTTTGCTAATTAAGAGCTTGGCTAACTACACTTCCAGGCAGCAGGAGGAAGTCACAGGCCGTACTTCACGCACTCTGGGCTGCACAGTTTGCAATAACACAGGCAATGCGACCCCGAAACTTCAGTGTCTCACTGGTAGACTGCTCCCTGCTAGTACCAGAGCAAATGCAAGCCAAGGTCAATTCTTTTAATTCCCTTCTTTCTCACTTTTTTTTTCTTTTTTCCCATGCCATGGGAAGAGAGCTTAGTTGTTTCTGCATGGATGCAAGGTGAATGAGGCTGTCACTTCTCATTGCAGTGCTATTTTTTTACAGGTCGCTGACATAATACAGCTTCCCCCAGTGCAAAAAAAAAAAAAATAAAAAAAAAATGCACGCAGGAGTTCTTGAGCGAGCAGACACTCGCTTCTTTGAAGGGAATACATGAAGAGGTTTTATTTATTTATATAGTGATCTGACAATGGAGATGCATCAGCTTGTTTTCAGAGGCTTCCAGCTGAAAAAGGCAAGTTTCCTTGTTAGTAGGAGGTTTAAAGAATCCACACACGCAAGAGAAGAAAAGAAGAACACGTCAGGAAAAGAAACTGCAAGATTAACAAGACACCCTGATGAAGAAAGGAAAAATTATACTGAAATCAAGGGTGGGGAGAACAGGGGGAGTATTGCAGGCTTGCTCCTGCATAAGCCAGATTCACTGTAAGGAGAGGAGAAACAGGGTAATAAGAATTGAGCTCCACATCCCTGGCTGGTGAAAATCTTGCTGCAGCAGAAGACCAATTCCCAAAAGAATGTCTGGTTTAAGAGTTGGCTCTGGCCTCTCATCAGCAGTTCCTCCCAATTTAATTCATAGTTTCAGATGAAAAGATTTTATAGATCTCTGTTCTGTCTTGAGATGAGTTCGCCTAGAGCTCCACACAATAAATTGATGATGAATCAATTTTACTGAGCTGTGCTTTGTAGTCTGCTTTTTTTCATACAGCTCTGAGAGCTGTGTATAACATACCTCATTCCTTACTTGTTTTTTAAAGATAGGCTAATGTCTCTAAAGATCAAGAATATCCACAGTCTATTTTTAGATTGCTCACAGTAAGCCAAAACTGCCCTAATAAAAACATCTTTTAATTCACCTGTAATACTTTATTACATGGCCAGATTAAGAGATAAACCAGTCTGCACTGGAGGCTGTGGAAGTTGCAGCGCTGACTCAGAAGGAGGCAGAGTGACCCAAACACAAATTTGCAAGCTCCCTGTGGGACTGGCTTTCATCCCCCACTCCCACCATGGGGTTGAGCCTGCCAACCCACAGACCCCACAGTGCTTTAAGTCACACAACACTAGTACAAGACTGGGAAGAGAGCAGGTCCCACGACCTCCTGGATAACATGCTTTAACCCTTTGATCTGCCTTTTCCCACAGCAGTACCTGTAAAAAAGCACAGCAGTTGCTATGGAGCAAGGAGAGCTATTAGCTCCTCTGTACTAATATAATATAATTAGTACTATAATTTCCACAGTGCATTTTTTTATCCCTTCTTATTCTGGAATGTTTTATGAATTTATACTTTTACTCAGAAGGCTGTCCATCTCATGAAGCTGAACTGATACCATGGACTAGAAATTTATGACTTTGGAGAGCTTACAAGTCTTCAAGACCGTGTTTCCCAGTCCTCGGAGTTCCGACAGCAGAAAGGAGAAGAGGTGGTCACCAATGGCCACAAAAACTTTTCCAGCAATATCTAAATGCTCGGGCTTAAATGCAAGGCCAACCCCACATTTAACACCACAGAGCCAGCAGCTCCAGCCCACAAACCCCCTATCCAGCTCCCACCCTCCCCAAAGGCTGGTGGGTCCTACAGAGAAAAAAAAAGAAAATGCAATCACACACATTGGGAATTTGAAAAGACTGCCTGTGCATCCCACAAAAAGTCAAAGGACTTTCCATTTATCAAAGCTGCCAGGACAGAGCTCAAGAAGCCCCCTGTGCCCTGACACCACTCCCATTCCCGGCTGCCTCTTTCAAACACCATTTCAGGGGCAGTTCTCCACCTGTGTTTTTGGCTGCAGGTCAACTATGAACTGTGCTTTTCTGACACCATCTCCCTCACCCTCTGTGGGTGTGTAAACCTCATCAAAGCTACTGGGAAGGTGCAAGGAAGAGTTTTGCAATGTCTAGTTTATAAGCATATAAGACATGAAAGATTTTAGTTTTGCATACAGCAACCTGCAACTCTCTGTTCTTTCTCCCCATAATCTCCCACAAACACCAGACAAAATGAATTAAATGCCACACAGGCATAAACAAAATTATAATACAATGCCGGTAATTTTGGAGTTTTGGGCTTGGATGTTTCCACTGTTTTTACAGCACTCATGCTAATGCAGCATGGAAAGGAAAAGCAGCTTGTTAGTTTTTGCTCTCTCTTCCAGCTCAATTGCCGAGGCTACCCGACACACTTGCACTCTTATTTGCTCTCCTTTCTACCATATCCCAAGCTGTGAAATTAATATGCACAGAGGACATAAACCTCTAGCTCAGGAATAAAAAGTGACCTTAACATGCTCCTGCTTAATCCTCCCCGGGCTCAGCGTACCATCGCTTTGGGAAGACAACCCAGCGTGAAACCAAGGTGCCACCTCGCCCTTCAGTGAGAGCATCCTCCCCACATGCGCACTGGGTGACTCCTTGCAGAAAATCCCTCGCTGGGAGGGAGCAGCACAGCAGCAGGAGCAGAGGGACCATGCAGGCCAGCAGCAGCAGTTTACATCCACGCTTGGGCCGCTAGCAGCTGGGAAGCACTGATCTGATGTGCAGATAACCACTCAAGCCCACTGATTCTCAGGGAAAAGCTGCAGGATTTGGCTCAAAGGGCCAGTTTGAAATGATGACGGGCATGTGAGAAACTGCTTTTGCTTCCCAACCCACGTACACGGCAGCAGTGGGCACTTTGCACAGCAGCACCCACACAGGCAGGGCCCCACAACACCGCTGCCATTGAAGCTGCCAGGAAAAACTCCACCCAAAGCACTTAAAATAAGAGAGAGATTTAATTCATAATGCCCCCCTGTGCTCCCCTCCCCGCAGCCCCAGGTCAGGCCTGAAGACTTTGCCTAGCCTGTAGTTTCAGCTATTCAAAGTTTCAAAACTCTGAGGTTCCAGACAACAACAACTGATGATTTCTGCCACTTTTAACTTTTCAGGCACGAGAATGTGCCACACTGAGCCCTAAAATGTGCACAGTCAGATGATGCCATGGGTGGCAGCATGGCTCCCTGCTCTACAAGAACAATTTGAACAAAAGTATTTCCTGCATCCCAGTCTGGAGAGAAGTACAAGCACACACCTTTCTCTAAAGACACAAACAAATACTCCCTCCCCATAAACAGCACCAAATTTTGATAACAAATCACCACCACTTCTCTCTGGGGGTTAAAGCTTACACATGTTGAGCCAGTTACACAATTACTCTGGGGTTTCAGGAAAAGGAGAATTAATGTTCAAACACATAGAGTGGCAACAGAGAGACCAAAAGCCTTGCCCATGCGAGCACCCAGGGATTGTGCCAGAGGAACAAGTGCTTGCACTAACTGCAAAGTGATGACTGTATTTCTACAGGTTCCTCAGCTGTTGCTTTTAACTCTTTCATTGAAATGTTTTGACAGCACACCAGATAAAAAAGGCAAAAAAAAAGTAACTCTGAAGTGTATGTGAAAATACACACATAAAAATATACAAATCCAACCATTTTCTTTTGCCACTGCAATAGCATCACATTAAACATCATCAAAACAGTAAATTCCAGAGTAATTCATTTGTGCACATTTTAGTAGTTCTTAAATTAATACATGCATGGGTGTAACACACACATTCCCCTCACAATCTTTTCAACAGTTGTCACAGATCTGGAGCACATCAAAAGCGGAGCCCAGAGGTGCTGGACTTACTCAGGAGCTTGTTTCCAACACTGAGGTGCAGAGTAACCCACACCAGTCTCATAAAAGGAAGACACCAATGGAAGGGTGTGACAATCTCCAGAAAGCCATGTTTTCTACCATGAATATTCCAAGCCAAATTTGCAAACCAGGTTAATTTTGCATGCAAATGGACAGTTACACATCTAACTGACCATTTGTGCAAGCAATTACACACACGATTACCTGATTGCATAATTGCGTGGGCCTAATTTTGAAATTGGGTCTTACATTTTCTGTTGAACACAAATGCTCTATTTAATAAACAGATATTGAGTAGTTTTGAAGCCCAGTCATCCAGACCTACCGACTCTAAACCAAATATTGAAAAAACATGCTGAAATGTGTATTTACCCCAAAAAGAGCATCATGTAACCCTGGCCACCAAACTGAGACACAAGTTTCTCTGCTGAAACTTCTAGTCCTTTAAATTGCAACTGAAAGCCAAATATCTGTGCAAACATGCCAGGTATCTTCATCAGAAGCACCGGAAAGTTCCTTACTGTAATTTTTTCAGTGAAAGACTTCTGGGGCTTTCTTGCTACTCAGGATGTATTCTAGGGAGGAAAATCAAAGTAAAAGCACATTAAAAGAAACCTATTCTTAGCAAGCTGGTCAGCAGCTCATGAGTTTCATCAGACAAATCCTGAAGATAAAGCAAAATATAGCTTTGAATTATGAGGTGATGCAGGGTTTTTTGCACACAATCCAAGTGGTTGATGTCCCAGGCCTTCGCATTGCTGACCTTTAGGGATAGGTTTCTATGTAAATTTAATCATCCCCAACTATTTTCAGCCAATCGTAAGGAGTATTTTTCTTTTATGGAATAATCCTAAATACTGTCAATTTTCCTGTGCATGTCAACCACAAGTCTCTATTTTACATGTCAAGCAAAAGCTCTTTAAGATTAGCAGTTAGAGCCTGCAAGTTTTGGGCAAATATCAATTTTCTGTGTGGATGATGCATTAAATTTAAGATGCTTGTTGCTACTGGGGGCAAAGCAATATAGCAATTACCAAGCTATTTCTGACTTACAAATCCGTAAGTAATCATATTGCTGGAAACCCAAACTTGGTGGGAAAGAAATTAGGTAGAGTGTTAAAAACAAAGACTACCACTGAGGTAGTCGCTGCCACCTCCCTCAGGATGCGCATCAGTGGGAAGACCTTATATCACAGTCCCAGAGCCACAGACACTCGCAGAGACCCAGGGAAAAGCAACTCCAATTCCCTTAGAGACCCAGGGAAAAGGAACTCGAATTCCCTCAGGCCTGTACTTCATCCAACACAACCGTACATAGACCACAGAGGATCTGAGGTGGCCTTTGGTCCTCTCTGCCCTTCCCTGATACTTTGGAACCTGCCACTGATGGTTTTCTTTATCACATCTCCACGTGACACTAAAGTCCTGTGTTGCGTGGCACCCAGATATACCCCCTTAATATTACTAAGTCAGGCTTGTGTGATCCAAGAAATTATGTTGCTGTAACACCTCATACTGATGACTCCCAAGGAAAGCTTTATTTTACCTGCCAAAATAAGCCTCAGACTGTGCCACCAAATAAACAGGAGGTTTATTCCAGATACTCCTAGAAAAACAGGCATGCTGCAGTTCATACTAGTTCTCAGGGAGTTTAATCAACTGCTGGTTTAAGAAACACACATAAGATGAGCTTTGGTGATCTTGTGCAAGAGTCAGCTGGGATCTCAAGAAACCCTGGCACTTTGGCTCACATCAGCACTACCCAAAACAAGGAGCAACAACCCAGGCAGCAGTACATCTCTCCTCCTCGCTGGCATTGCTCCAGTGCTCATCCTCCACCAGCCTGCAGCAGCACTGCCTCATAAAATACTTAAACACCATCTGTGCCCAAGAGAAACACCAGTAACATTAAAGCTCAGGACAAACAATCAAAACCTCACACTGGCCCCAGAAGGCAACATGAACAAATCTAAACCTGACACAGCTACCAACACAAGGACCCAGTCATCAGTGAGCCAAAAAAGACGGACTCCCAAACACCGATGTCAGGAATGTACCAGGAGCTGATGTCATTTGTCACATCACTGAAAAAAAACAATCAGGCTAGATCCAAAAAACCCAAAAGGAAACAAGTGTCACAGCAATTCTCACATAGCCTGGAACAAGTTGGACACTTCTACCATAGGAAAAGCCCAAGGTACAGAGTGTTAGAGCAGGTTTACACCCACAAGGACAGGATCCATCTGGGACAGATAGGACCTACAGAAATCACACACACTCTGTAGCATTTATTTGGAGAAAGCCACTATTTGCAATGTTTTGTCTCATTTCCATGGGCCTTCAGCAAGAGTGGGATTATTCAAATTGACAGCAACAGTCTGGCAAGATTGTTTTCCAGTATCAAAGGACACCTACCCAGTAATAACTGTACCGTAGCATGAGGCATAGCCCACATATTTTAATGCCTTAACCTCATGTCATTGCCAGCAATTGGACCAAAGCTATTAAGTCTTAATGAACCCATGTTTCCCTCTCCAATTCCACCAGCAATATTTGCAAGACATTGCGAAACCATAATTCAACCAGCCCCTGTGTAAAATATTACAAAGGATTTAAAAAATATGTCTTATAAAAACAATCACTAGAATTTTTCCCCCATTTCTTAAGCTACATGAGTTTTGACTTTTCTCTGCAGGCAGAGCAGCTAAAGATGGTTTTTTTTCTTCTTTTTGTGAAGACTGAGATTCTCACAATCCAAAATCTTGGGATTAAAATTAGCATGAAGAAATTTGCAGCAAATAACACTGTGTGAATCTGTTCGCTAATCTTCCAAAAACAGAAGGAAAAAAAAAGGCAGCAATCTCCTCCTGTCCCCAATCTTTGGCTACCACAATGAAGTAAAAGCTTCTTAAATAATCTTTTATTAGCAATTTTATTAAAGGTTCAAGCTGAACACCAAAACCCTTGGGCAGCCAGAAACATTTAGCAAAGACCTGATTTTGTTTCCTTTCTAAGAAGCTGGACCAAGCCAGGGAAAATGTGAAGCATCAGTACAGTTGTTGGCTGCTCCGGAAAGAACCCCATACCTGTGGTGCAGGCACCACGTTACTTACACAGCAGCTGCTTGTTATATTGTGATATAATGAAGTCTCACACCGACACATGAAGCAACACTGGAAAGAAACCTAGCCCAGGACTTCAGTGTGTTATGCAGCACGAGGGCGACATAAATGCTGTACAAATTATCACCACTATTTATAGGCTCTAATAATTCCACATTTTTCTAATATGATCTTCCCAATACACAGTGCAGCCCCAGGTGACACCAGGGCTGCATAGCTGTGTGAGCTGGCAGCAGTTTAAAACATGTTGCACGAGAGGACCCAAACATGCATGATTTTAAGAGCAGTTAGAAACTCCAGGAGACAAAGAAATACTCTGTGCTGAGAAATCTAGGGAGAAACTCACAGTGCTAGCACAGAAGTCCTCCTGTGGCTAAAGGAACAGACAAAGGAAGAGAGAGAGAAGAGTGGCAATGACTTCTTATTTGTTTTGAAAATTTCCATTTTCTCTTAATGGGATATTAATTCCCTTGTTCCCATGAGATAAGCTGACCCTGGGAGGATCAACTCCCATCTTCCATCACCAAAGCCTCCTGCAAAATGGGGTCCCCACACACTTCACCGGGTCTGAGTCAGCTCATGGAAGAAGTGAAATAGCAGGGATCAAACCTCAATTTTCTAAACAAAATTAGCTGCACACCATTCTGTTTGCGTATCAGTTTCTCCCGCTCACAATGCGCTAATTCAGGCAGCAGCCGCTGTGGTACATAAGGATGGCTTTCAAATCAAACAGCTACACGCATTATTTTTGCCTCCGTCCTACACAATTCCATGGCTTTTTCCATACGCTCCAATGCGTATGTCCTCTGAGCATTATTAATAGCTACTGAAGAATATTATCTGCCTACCAATCACTTCAGCTTCCTACTTAATGGCAAGTACATTTTTAGAGCATCAAATATATCAACAGGGACAATGGTTGCTAAATTTGAAGTCAACAACAACTGGAAAACATTAGCTACTTCACTGGCGTTTTTACATGCTTGCAGAAATATCTCTTGAAATAAATGAACCTTTTTTTATCCTTTCAAAGAGATAATAAAATAATACTGAATTCTAAATACTGTCACATATCCTCAGCAAACAGCAATTTAAATTTAGATAAATACATTTTTACTGCCAAAGATAATGAGCAAAAATAACTACAATTCAACTTTGCATAGTGGATTGGATGAAAAAAAGACCACCTTAAAATGACAGCTGGCTGGCAGCCACAGTGTAGCTGATGAACACTCACCAGAATATGGACAGTCTCGGAAAAGGGGTTAAAGCAAAATAATTCTTAGGAACAAATGCTTATCGTTGCATCTGGCTGCGACATTAACCTTAAAAGACTACTAAAATATTCCATTAGCATACTAACCACGGTACATAAACTTTTATGCTTAAAATGTTCAATATTTCAACGTAATTTCAATTAATGGAAATTGAACATTAGGATATGTATCAAGTTAAGTGTAATGGTTTTGCTTGCTGTGCGTGCACCAAAGCAGCTCCAACCTGCCTGTACCAGCTCCCACCACGGGAGCCACGTCCACAGGAGAAGGTCCTCAGCAGCTCGCAGGGCTTCAAACCAGCAAAACGCCGCCACAAATCTCTTCCCTGCACCTTCAGCTCTGGACACCAAGGTTATTTAAGCCCATGCTGAAATGCAAAGCGTGCAAGCATATCTGCAGTATCTGCTCAGGGACCTCAGCAAGCGGCAGCAGGCGAGAGGCGCCTGCCCCATAGGAGAGGCTTTCTTGGGAAAAGAGGAGACAAAGGGATGGAAGCACCACTTGCAGAGTCTCAGTGGAGCAGAAAGAGCCAAGCCACAGCTAAAGTCAGTAAGACAAGGATAGTTTTCAGAGCTTTATTCAGTATATTGTCACCAGCCCGGGACACAAGAGTGTCCTGCTCTCACAGCAATGCTACAGCCAAGGCTGCATCAGGGTTGCACAGTTTTGGGCTTTTCCAACTTTTCCATAACCCAGTTTTGTTCCGAAGGGGTTTTTGGTTTTTTTTCCTAACTGCATGCAAGCTTTTTTCTTCAACCTCTCTCTCGCACGATCCATTTCCTTCATAAATCACAATCGGGAGGGGTGAGAAAAAGAGAGAGGTCAGGTATCACAACTCTTAACAGACATTTATTAGGCAGTTTAGTCAAGCAGCCGCGGGCAAAGGGTCACATAATGCCTTGCAGTGCCACAGGAGCGTCCCCACATGAATTTAAAGCCCGTCAGCAGCATGTCCCATAGCCCAAATTCCTCCTCAGTTCCTCTGGGAACACGGCCTAGGAGGGAGACCTGCCTGTCATGCAGCAGCTCAGACCCTGGTACCACAGCCAGCACTCCTCTGAGCTTGGGCTGGTCCCCAATGGGATTTTGGAAGATTTCTGCAAGCTCTGTATTTTTGTAAGCTCAACAGCAGCTGGTGATGAGACACAGGAGCATGTCACCATGTGACAAGAGCCCACGTTTCACTGCTGACTTATTAGGAGATTAAGAAAGATCAAGTTACAAATGCCCATTCAGTTATTGTACGTGTAGCTGCACAGACATCGGGAGAGAAAGGAACTGAACATAAAATGAGTATAATCTTAGAAGTCACTAAAAAGGACTTTGCAGGAGCACTGTACAATGACTGATCATTTTTTTATAGTTCAAAAAGAACTGTATCCACTAAAAGTTTGATGCTTACTTTGCCATTTATTTACTTGATTTTTCCACCTCCTCCTTTGTCAGGAGCTAGAATTTGTAGGCTTCAGGCATGGAAACAAAAAGCAGTTACCACCGAAAAAGAAAAATTTTTTTTATACTCTTTGCAGTATGAATTTCTATCCCTCACATATATTTATATTCTTGGTATTCAGCACAAGCTTATGGTGTGACCAGTATGTGCTCCTGCAGTCTGAATTATTGACTTTGCTGCCCAAACATCAGCCAACATCAGACCCTCACGAATCACTGATGCACAAGCAAATATTCATCTGCCCTGGACTTTGCACACCCTTTATGCAAAGCGGGAAGAAGGGCAAGTTTCCCTGGCAGGTTGGGAAAAAAAAGAAAATAAGGAGATATATATAGCAGCAGCTGTTCAAAGACTTCAGGAGGCTTGGCATGTGCCCGTATGCCCAGCAGAGGTAGCGGACAGTAGAAATGAGACCATTTATCACGTGGACACACAGCTCATCACAAGGGAACTGCCACCGAGCGCAGCTTAAACTGCTCCTCCAAAGCAAGAAGTCGCTAAACAAACATTAACTAAAGTTGCTGAAATGATGAATCTTTCTGGCAGATTGCAGTACTCCCATGGGATAATTCAGCTTTGGCTACGTGGGCACACATAAAATCCACCAGCAGCCTGCACTTGTTTGCAAAAGCAAAACCTTTAAGTCAGTGAAAATCAGAGCCTGTTGCACACCCCGAGGATTTGTCAGCACACAAGTGATTCACAGGAAACAGCCCAGCTGCACTCACCTCATCCTGCCTTTGCTCCTGCCACAGTAAAAACCAAATCCCAGGAACAAGCCCCCTCTCCTTTCCCAGCAAAATTGCCTCAGTGCCCTGAGACTGTGTAGAGTCCACAAGGGCAGACCTGGCTTAGCTGTTTCCACGGAGCTGCCATCACCTGCCAGTGGTCTTAAGAGCATAAATGCCTGGTTGAACAGCATTAAACCCCAATCTGCACAGGCAGGACACAAAGTTCAGAAGCTTCTAGGGAACCATCCTATTGCCCCACACCAACCACCATGTACTGGCTCACTCTTACTGTCCTAAGGAAATGAGGAGAGGGGTTGTTGTCATGCAAAAACAGAAAAAAGAAACTAAACCTATGGGCTTCATCACGTTTCTGAGCAAGTATACATATTGCAGAAGTACCATCTGATCTGAGCCCATGGTGCCCAGCGACCATGTATCTTCTATTTTCTTTCCTAGCTTGTCACAACAGTTCCTACACTATTAGGACCAAGCACTTTATTCCCAGTTTGAACTCATTCACCTTCAGTACCCAGTCATCAGTCTGGTACCGACTTACGGGTTATCTTAATGAGTCCTCCATAACAAGTCACCTGAACTCCTTTGGTTGCTCATATTAAGCACTTCAGTGTTTGAGTCACTCTCCCAGTGTGCTCTTACACCTCCCCTGTTATGGACAGCAGGTGGGGACAGGATTCCAGGGATGGCTGATTCTCCACTAGCCACCTGAAAAGCTGCTCCTCGGCCTGGGAAAGGGGTGTGGAAGGGAGCTGAGAAGGAGGACCAGAGCCTGGGAAATCACAGCCCCAACTCCGGGCTGTTCGTCCTGCTGCCAGGAGCTCCTGGGGGCTGCTGCCACCTAGAGATGCTCACAGAGCCAGGCTGCGGGCTGGCCACCCTGCACGCCCCACCACCACCGCCCAGTAATGCTCAGCACCCACCCCAGCAGCTCCCCAGCTCTGGCCGGTGACCCACAGAAAGGTGCTTCTCCGAAAAGCCTTTGGAAGGTGTGCACACTCTGGATGACAGGCTGTGCTTCCAGACACACTGCGAGTTAACCTACTGTGGTTTGCTTAAATTTAATTAAAAAACGAAACAACAGCAAAAAGAGAAAAAACCCAACCAAACTAAAATTCCCTGAAAACTAGAATAAAACATTTAATTCAATTGAGGTGTGTGGCTAATGCCCTGTTAGAAAACTGAGGGCACATTTCAGAACAAGTTGGCATTAAGGTCAGGAATACAATGCAGCACTTGGAGCTCAGCCTGGAGCACCCACAGGGTGCTGGGCCCTTTGCTGCCATGGACCCAACGTGCCTTTCTCTGCTACCCATCCCACTTCACTATCGTGCAGGCTCAGGAGAAAAGCTTCTCCCTTCACGAGCTGCTACTGCCAAGTCTCATTTGCTTTACTCATAAGGCATGTATTTCAGGTCCTTATTATTACTGTTTTCATGTTAATTACAAGCACAGCTCCTAGTGCCAAATTCCATACACATAAACATCAATTACCATCTCTCTTTTTAAAAACGAAGGCACAGCTCAGTCACTGGAGCACTCAGCAGCGCCAGTCTCGGCAGGGCAGGTGCAGGCACAGAGCCGTGCCAGAGCTGCCCCAGGATCCCTAAGACCAGCGCCAGAACCAGTCTCCTGTGCCCTACAGCAGCGCTGGCTCGCAGTGCCCTCAGGGGACACAGGGACAGCAGCAGGCTGCCCTGGCTGCCATGCAGAGATGTCCCCGCAGACCCGCACAGCAGCCGTGAAGGGCTGCACGGCACGGGAGGACCCCGGGAGCATCGCTGAGCCCACAAGAGCACCCGCTCCCCTCTGTTAAAAGGCCCAGACGGGACGGTCCCCGTGCAGGGGCCAGGCCGTCTGATGGCTGTTGCAGGCTGAAACTCCCAGTCAATATTTATCGTGCCTTTGCAAAGGCACTCAGAGCTCAGCCTAATTTTAACCATCAAATAGACATCGTGGCGGAATAAACGGGAGAGGTGCCAAGGAGGGCTGTTGCAAAGGAGAGGAGCTGCATCTCTCTGAAGGCGTGTGGCATGTCCCATCCGACATGGCCCAGAGAGGAGTAAAGGCATGAAATTAAAGCCTGCCCATACATCAGCCTGAACACGCTTCTCACTGGAAAAAAAAAAAAATAAAAAAACCAAACAACAAAAAAAAAAAAGGAAGCGGAAAAGAAAAAAGAAAAAACTGCAAAAATATTTGAAGTACAATTATCCTCAGAGCAGCTGAATACTTCAAACAGGACCAAGTTAATTTGGCTGTAATTATTTAACAACTCACCAACCCCACGTATCAGAAAATGGAGTTAATTTATCAGCTATTTTCAAGCAGAACAAAGACTCGCCAGCTTCCAGGTAACAGCCCAAGCTGTTTGGCTCACGTGACCCCGACTGAGCTGTGCACTGCAAACATTGTATGCCCAAGCACGGAGACAGAAGAAATCAGAAAACCCCAACGTGCTTACATATTTACATCTTAACAAACACACACGGGATAATGAAATCAAAAGTTTGGCCAACAGCTAGCTTGCGTGAGCAAAGGCATCACCATCTCTCTCGATGCACTGAAAATGAGGGCGGCAGCCAGAGCCCCATCCTAATGCCCCCAAAAGCCAAGAGAGCCCAAATTCTGGGGGGTCCTAAACACTTGCAAATCATATCTCCCTGTCCAGCCTGTCTTGCTATTTCAGCAAGCAACAAGACCCAATCATTACTAGCTGCCAGTGCCCGCAGCAGTGCCTAAACCCCTTCATATAGGAAATGTCACTCCAGCCCTGCTATTTTAATAAACGGATTTTCTGTTTTGCACAGAGGCTTTTCAGCAGCACAGATCCAGGAGGCTTCCCCAGAGACGACAGGAAGGCAGGCGAGCAACCCTGGACCGATGCTTTTTATTTTCACTGGGGTATAAATCCAGCAATGGAGAGTCTTTGTGATCGTCCATGCCAACAGCCCGGTCCGAGCGGCGGGAAGGATTGCTGGAGAGCACGGGAGCATCCCAGTGGGGATGGCTGCTGCCCAAAACCGGGGCAGGCTACGGGAAAAGTGTGAGACAGAAAAGTATCAAGTGAGGCGAACAGTCAGACTGTGTGTAAACAGGGAGGCAGGCAAAAAGGTACAGGGAAGCAGCGCCTGTGAAACGAGGAGTGCCATTCTTCTTCAGTGGGGATTTACCGATTCAAACCGTAGGAAGAAAACATAAGAGAAAGCAGCAGCCCAGCATTTCACCCCTCACGATTTCGGAGGTTAGGAAACAATCACGCAGCAAAAAAGTAAACTGTGCCCCAAGATCAAAAACCGCCTCCAAAGCCCAATCAGGCAGGCAAAGCCAGGACACGCTCCCTTCGCTTTTCATCAAACACATCCTTCCTTCTCTCTGTTACATAAAGCCCCAAAATATAAACTAAATTGTGAGAACGAGGAGCTGTTGCACCAATACCGCCCAAACAGCATAAATTTTGCATCACCGGGGAGGGAAGGGGAAAGGAAAAAGGAAAAAAAAGAAAAAAAAAGAAAGAAAGAAAAAAGAAAAGTTACAAAGACTTAAGAAATTTCCTTTTAATGTTTTATTCACAGCAAAGGGGCGATGCAGCGGGGGGCGATCCCCGTGCCCTCCCCGGGCGGCTGAACCGGCACAGCTCGTACTACAGCGGCGGAAAGCGCTGCTCGGATGCCAACGGGAAAACAAAATTCAAGCCAACGCTGCAAGTCTCCCTCCAGAAAGTTAAAAATTCCGGGCAGACCCTGCAGGAGGGAAAAGCGCCTTTTCCAGCGTTAACTTCCAAGCCGCCTGCTCGCCCTCCCCCGTGCGCAAACACCGAGGCCCGGTGCTGGCGCTGCGGGGCTGGGACACGCCGCGCACATGAACGCACAGGTGCACGGGGGACGAACGCCGCCAAGTTGGGAGCGCAGCCCCGTCGGGGCGGCAGCGGCACCTGCGGGGACACGCACGGCGCCCGGCCGGGGCTCCGGCGGCAAAGGCGGCCCGGGGCCGGGCGGGGACAGCGAGCGGGGACGCGGAGCGCTGCTGCGCG
>VZRO01006710.1:1030855-1057771 GCA_013397915.1 Daphoenositta chrysoptera
AGCTCCCCGAAACAGCGGCGGCCCTAGCGCGGGCTGAGCCCGTTCCAGCGCGGCCGCAGCTGAAGTCCGAATAGCATCGAGCGCAGCGTGAAGCGCGCCCCGGCTCCTCTCCGCTGTGCGACGCCCCCACACACAGCTGATCCGGACAAGGACATGGCATATCACCCTCCTCCTTGGGTTCTGCCCCAAAAAACCCACCCCTGTGAATGCTCACAGCCCCACACGCAAAGAAAGACAAGAGCACCCCACCTGCACTCTCAGCACCAAGGTGAGTATTGGGCTTCCCAGTGCTCAGCCGAGGCAGTTGGGAAGCTTTAGGGTGGAAGGGCTGGAAAGGAGGGAGCGAGGTTTTCAGGGCAACAGGGCAGGTTGGTGGCACCTTGGAGATCAGTCTTCAATGTGGTGGTGGGTGGACTTGGCACTGAAGCAGCTGATGAGAGCCACGTTTTCCAGCCTGCCTGCAACTTTGTGGGACACAGAGGTGTGATGGCATCTCCCACCAATGCACCCCCATCCTAATTTCCCCTGCCAGTCTGTTGGCACCTCCTAGATGCTCTCAGATGGGGACAGCTGCAGTGCCAGGGTCCTGCAAGCATCAGCCCAGCATCCCCCTCGCTACCACCTACCCCAGCACAAGGGTGAAATGCTGACACAGACATCCTCCCTAACAGGGCCAGGGGACCAGCATCTCATCAAGACTTGTCTTGGCAAGACTGACTGAAAATCTCAACATCTCATCACAGGTGTGAGACAGCAGCTGTCATTTATCACTCTTGATGAGCTGATTGGCATCCTCAGTCATAACTGAATTCTGCAAGTGCACAAGAGAAGAACACCTTTAATTCTTCGCTTCATGTCCCCAAAATGTGTGCCCTAGGTTTTGAAGTCTGCTCACCCCGATCAAGCCCTTCTGGATCTCATCAACATGAAGGAATTCTCCTTATGGCTTTCCAGCTGTTCTATACAATACTTCTTGGAGTGACTTCCCGGTGATGCTAACAGCTTTCCCTGGCACCCCCAAGCAGATTAAGTGGAAGAGCAAGTGCCTTCCCTCCAACCAGCTCCAATGGAATGGTTTTCCCTTAGGAATTAACCTCAGAGGAATAACCCCAGTCCCTCCAGCCAAACTGCTTCCTTTCCAGAGAACCCACAGGCTTGCATGCCTTTAAAAAAAAAAAAAAAAAAAAATCCCCAAATCAAGATAGTATTTCAAGTCGGATTGTGGCTCTTTCTCCAAAGAGCCGAATGTTTAGCTGGAACGAATTAGCCAGGCTCTGCAGAAAGGAGGCTGTAAAGAAGGAGGTTTCATTGCCCTTGGTGCTGCATCCCACTGCCTACATCAGCAGTGGCAATAGGGCAGTTCACTGGCAGGCAGACGCAGGTGAAAGAAAAGACACTCAGGAAGCAGAGCCCTGATATGCAGGGTCTTCAGCCTCTTCCTTAGGCTTTTCCCTGAGAACATCACCTGGGTGAGGCCAGCAGGAGAGGCTGGGAGCCAGCCCGTGTCCTTGCTGAGCAGATAAGAGGCAGTGCTGATCGTCCCTCCTTGCCACCCCCAGGAAAGAAGCGTGATCCCTGCCTGGCGCAGAAATGGACCCAACGGGAAGCTGTGAGACAAAACTCACTCAAATAGTGAACTAGAAAAATTTTGCTTGATCTCCCTCTCGGTAAACAGTGACTAATTGCTCTGGCTGGAGCTGCTGCACCTTCTAGATTGGAAGGTGCAGATGGAGCAACGATAGTGAAGGCTCCTTACCTGACGCCGGCTGTACATTAATCACAAATGTTTGCTATGCAAATCTTGTCATACAAAGCAATTATTGCTCTTCCCATACTGACCTCATGTTTATTTATTACATGAGCTCTTTATTTGAACCTTGTCTGGTCTCTCTTCCCATATAAGCATATTAGCGTGTGGTTTCCAAAGGCACCCAGCTGAGAAATTGTAGATTTATTTGCAGCGTGGAGGGATGGCACACGACACGCCGACTGCAATGCAGAGCTGAGAGGCTCAGCTCTTACACCAGTGGCTCTTCATGCAAAATATTTTCACCCCGAGGTCTCTTGCTGGGATGAAGGACACTTTGTAACAGCACAGGGCCGTGACTCCGGGTTTGCTTTGACGCTGCAGTATTAACCGATGGTTAATGGAGACTGTCAGCCCGAGGAGCCGCGCAATAAAACTCTGCTTGGGCTTCTTTAGGGCCTGCTCAGTAAAAGTAAAATTTTACACAGTGCTTTGTCCTTGGCTTTGTCACCTTTGCCTACCTCCAGAATGATGAGTTGCAAATATTTAACTGTGCCACCGAGTAAGTTGCAAGTGTGTTGCTGAATGTGATGGTGTTTGGGTAGCTGGAGTGATGGATGTCTTTAAGCACCAAATATTCTCTTGCCAAAGGAGTTTTCTCCATGTGATTTAGTGTTGGGCAACACTGGCATCCGGTGGGCAGAGGATTTCCTCCTTAACAGCTTGCAGCAGCTCACTCCCTTGATTTTGTCCTATGGCTTCTTGAGATGATCATTAGATGTAATTTCTAAATTAATCTGGGTTTTGTCTTCCCTCTTCCTTCAGTTCGGCTGCACAGCAGGCAGAGCAATGTATTACCTTATTACAGTTTTCTTTTAAATGCGCTCGGCTATACAGTCTAGGGCCTTCTGAAGTCAGCTGCCCCTCCACACCGATCAGTTTTGTTGTGCAGGGTCTCTGCCTGCCTTACACTGCAGGCATGTCTCTGTTCCTCCCTTGAGGGTTACAGGAAGGGTCCCCATGGTTCTTGCTTCAAACCAAACCCTCCTGTCTGACCTCTGTGGGCCCCCCTCCATGTCCACAAACATTATTGGTGCTCTTTTACTGGGGGAAACTGTAGAAAAGCCCCCAGAGCCTGAATGAAATCAAATCTTTCTTACACCCCTTAGCCCTCCCTGCCTCTCTTGCTGCTCGCTCTTCTGCTCTCACCTCTTCTTTCAGCTCTTCCCAACACCGCATCATTTTCTGATGCAATTAACACTTCTCATCACTTCCAAATCATTAATAAAGCCAGTAATTAACATCAGGCCTGAAAATGAACCCAGCAATGCCACACTGTGTACTTTCTCCTACCTGAATTGCCCCTCTCCAGCATCACCCCTTCCTTAGGATCTCGGCTGGCTTTCCCTCCATCCAACAACATGCATGCCCCAGTCAATTTGAAATATTTCTTCCCCCCCCAGTATTTCTCTTTTATGGTGCATCTGTAGCTTTTGCTAATTGTTCATGAAATGACTTTTCTTTTTTTTTTTTCTAAAGCAATATTTTTCTTGAGACGTGGAATTTAAAAGGGGCCATAAATGACTAATCATAATTAATAAAGAAGAAGAAATAATTGGGCAATGTCTTTAAATGTATATGCCTGGAGTCAAACTCCTAAATCCCTGTTTCTGTTAAATCAGCTTGGGGTTTTTATTCTCCCCTGAAAGAGCAGCAGTGCCCAAGACTGTCAGGGAATACTCCAAGTGATGGAATAACCCTCTGACAACACCAGAAAGTTGAGGGCTGGGAGAATGTGGTGGACCATGCCGGCAGCACATGACTTACTGCTGCCCTCCTCCCTTGCTGATAGGAGGACTGGCTGTGCCAGGGCAAGAGGGGCTTTGAGGACCTGGTGGACAACTTGATCCTCTTGAAAAACAGTGCCTTTAACCCGTGGAGAGCCCTGCCACTTCCACAAGACTGTTAGAAAGGGATTAGACATTTAAGGGCAAGACAGTTACATTTAAAAAAAAAAAGCAGCAATAAAAGGCTTTTGTGGTTCAGAGCATAAATCAGCCTTTTACTGCTTCCCCTTGCAGGGAGTACAGCCGCAAGTGGCTAACTCAGGGATTTTTATATCTAGTTGTGAAATATCCGGGGGACAGCAGTGCCAGGGAGCAGGCATGGGACCATGTGCTTGAGTCAGCGCTGCCCAGCCAAGGATGCTGCAGCATCCTGGTGGCTTTGGGAGAGAGGCTGAGTGTGGTGGCCTGGGGTCAGGGAGATGATCCTGTCATGCAAAGCAGGACTTGGAAGTGCACAGAGATGGCTTTGAGGGCCACTTCACCCCTGCTCCCCTCTCCTGATGATAATTAACTGCTGGTGGTTTTTCTTTGCCAGTGTAGACTAGCAGAAACTCAGATCCACCTCCCAAATCTAAACCCCCAGCTCATTAAAAGGTCATGTTTTACAAAGTAGCACAGCCACCCTAAACAAATGAGTGCCTGGCTAATTGCCATCAGTGTGAAATTAGGTTTGTGGTTTCTGTGGGATCAAGTGTGGTTTCCTCCTCTCCTCCCCAACCTCCTTGGTTGTGTTCCCAGTCGCTGATGAACATTTGATATGCAGAAAATACTGCAGTCTGCGGCCAGAAACACACATTCCAAAACCCTGGCTTTGCTTACGCCCCGGGGTGGTGCAGAGGCAGGAGGGTTGGAGAAGCTGCAATGTAGCAGAGCAGAAAATGCCACATGGGGCTAAACCTCAGCAGGCAGTTTGAGAGCTGTCTGGCAGCATAGGTTTGAATGCCCTCAATGTAGGGCATTAGGTCAACATGTCACTTCGTTTCCACTGCTCCTTGCAGTGTCAAGGGGGACAGAGCTGGCCAAGCTGGGACACGTATAACCAGCTCCGGGTGCCTCCCTCTCGCTTGGCCAGAGAAGGATATATGCAGCACAGTAGTAAATTGTTTAGCTGAAAGCATGAGAGAACTTGTGCCTTGCACTGCAGCATCTTATGTCATTTAACAAAGCAAGCATGTGTCAGCTGTGGTGACAGAGATGCTCCTTGTCAGCTGTGCTGAACGAGAAGCACTGGTCCATTAGGCAACACGTGCCAGAGTGCACGAAGCTGGAAGCAGGCATCTCTGCACAGAGTGGGCCAGCAAAGAGTTGCAGCCCTGAAACAAACACTTGGTGTGAGAGAAATACTCACTTGGGTATCCTCTTGTCTGCTAGCACAGACTCACTCACACATGACAAGCAGCCAAAAGCCCATACAAGAAGAAAGCTTGTGCAAGAAGATGACTTCTCACCTGCAGACAGCTGAGACCCTTGGAAATGCCAATCAGCCCACCTCAAACTGATGTCAAGATAATTATGGGGTTTCTTTATAGGTGCAGGCTTTTCACTTCACACCTGGAGAAGCAGAACGATAAATACAGGCTCTATATGCGCACAGCCAGGTGAGCAGCCCTTTGGAAGTACATGGTGTTTGGAGATAACTGTGGTGAACATCTGTGGGGAGAAAGAGTGGCATGGAGGTGTCCCCACATCCTCCATCTCCTGCAGAGATACTCTGCTGCTTGGCTGAGATCCCCAGCTCCACGTTTTGAGAAGTGGGTCCTACAATGGGAGTAGTGTGGAGCTCAGCTGTGTTTGCAGGACTTCAGAGATGATATCATAACACCAGAGGCAGAGCAGAGTGGAGCTCCAGGCAGGCAGAGAGATGTGAGCTCAGCCATTCGCTGGGGACAGTTAATCCGGCATCAACACTGGGCCCATTGTGGGGTGGTGCAATGCATCAGTTTGTCTTTTTCTTGAGTGTTTTTTTTTTTCCAGAATTATTGTTTGAGGAGTAACAAAAATTCCCCTGGAGCACAAAGAATAGTACTCTGGGAACCTGAAAGAAGCCAGCCAATTAGATAATAGAAAAAATATCTTATAAAGGCAAAATTTCAGCAGCAGCCAATACAACACAGGCTTCATAATTGTATATTCCGGAACTAAAGACTGATCTCAAGAAAACATTTTAGACTATACTTGGGTTTTAGTGGTGTTTATATCTTATTCATAGCAAAAGGATTTAAGTACACTCTCAGTTATTATAAGAGTCCTAAAACAGGTCTATGAGGTCCACTCTGAATTAGGGTATCATATTGTTTCTTTTTCTTGGTCCCACTGTATATATCAAACTCCTTGGCAACCTGCTTTTCCAAGGGCCTCACTTACATTTCACAGAATCATAGAATAGGTTAGGTTGGATTTAAAGGTCCTTTCAAACCCCATGCAATGAGCAGGGACACTCTCAACTAGGTCACGTTGCTCAGAACTCCATCCAACCTGACCCTGAATGTTTACAGGGCTGGGGCACCCATCACCTCTCTGGGAAACCTGTGCCAGTGCCTCACCACCCTCATTCAGCCCAGTAGAAAATGCAGTATTTTTCCTGTCACTCGTATGCAAAAACATGGGCGTTTTTGTTTTCTTCCCAACTCATACATTACATCCAAATAGAGCATTCTCTGGACCTATCCTCTCTCACTCATCCTTCTTTCCCACCTCTTCCCTACCTTCTCCATGATCCTGGTAGTGTGTCTCACATCTGAAGCCAAACTCCTCTCAGCTCAATGATTTCCTGCCATATTTCATGTCTTCTTTTTAAAAATAGAGGAATGTCCTCCCAAGTGGCATTGAGCAAAATGCAGTAAAGAAAATATAGAGGTTATCCACTTGGTACCAGAGGAGTTCCTGCTTCTTTCTTCTTGTCATTGTTGGATCTTACTTTAGTCTGGTGCTGACTTCTCAAGCCATACAATACAAGCACATCAACATACTCATAATATTTGTGTTTGCTTATGGGCGACTCAGTTTTACAAGATGACAGAAGGCAATACAAGCCATGGTTCAGCATTATTTTGCTAAAGGCTGACAATAATGGGGCTAGGGTATCTCCCACATGGTCAAAGCACCTCACTCTTTACAACATGTTCAAGGTGGCATCTAAAAATTTTTAAGGGAGACTAAAGGGTATCCACCCATTCTTCGAAGCATATTTGAAGCTCCCAGTCATAATTATTTACGAAGCAGTTTCTGAAGCCTTTTTTTGTAAAAAGTCTTTCTATGAAAAATTCATTTATACAGCAAAAGCTGTGTCTATAAATAATAGACACTCCAGCTCACCTGCCTCTTTACATTTCTATGGGCAATGCAAGCTCTACTTATAACAAAATAGAGCAAATTAACACTGCTGCGTTATCAGCACACATCCCCAGTCTGGCACAATTTGCCGGATGGTTCCGTTTGCCTGATAATTCATTGTTTCTATAGCAATCCTAACAAGAAGAGTTTCCCATTGTGCTCAAGGAAAAGGGCACTCCCAGGACCACAGTAGCTTTATTAGCTCCAAATACCTTACAAATAGAGTCTGGTTATCAAATTTGGTTTCCAGAAGTCACCGTTATTTCAAGCTTTGCCATTAACGTGCCCAGGACAAGTGCTCAGTGGCTCACTGGGGACCAGCCCATTGGCTTGGAAGCTCATATTGCGTTGATTTGTAGGAACTGCACCAGTCAGATCCTTCCAGGTCGTTGTTCCCATGTTAAATAGTTCTATTAATTCTTAATTTGCCATGTAGCTGTAGTTGTGAAGCTGCCAACGTGAGTGGAAGCACTCAATAACTTAGCAAACTGCACCCAAGAGGATTTAGAACCCAACTTGTTATAAACTTAGGGATGGAAGTCACTTGTCCTCATCCAAGTGGCAAAAGCCGAAGTGATGGGGCTGAGGTGGTATCTGGGAGTCTGGGCACTGCTTGGCAGGTGACTCACATGGGGTTGCTTTTCCATGCAGGACACCCCCTCCTGCGTTCCCCAGAACCAGAGCCCGCAGGGAACCACAGCATGAAGCCGAGCAGGATTTCAGGGTGCTGCTGCCAAGCCGAGGGCAAAGCTTCCACTGGCAGCCCAGAAGCAGGCAGCAGGCCAGTAGGTCTCCTTGTCTGCAGGCAGCCATGCGAATCTCCGCCCAAATTTTCCCTTTTTTGCCATTTTTTTTTTCTTTTTCCTGAAATCCAGCCATTTGCGAGGTGAATGTTCTCTTCTTGCACTACTTTTTCTTTATTTTTTATTTTTTTTAAAAGCATGCACTAGAAAAAGAAACTTTCAGCAAGTACTAGGTACTATATAAATCTTGTTATTTAGGTTTAAAACCGATTTTCATATTTATTTTTAACCCCTGTTACTGCTTTTCTGGATATTTAGCATTCAGGAAAAAAAAGAGGGCTACTTCAAATTATGACAAAGGTCTCATCCCCCTGACAACACTGAACAAGAGAACAGATTTGGCATGAAAAGTCACAGGATTTAATTCTGCTGCTTTTTGGGCTTTATTCCATGCGCAGAGAGTCTGGCATGTTCCTCACTAGGATGTCACTTGATAGCTTTTATCACTGAAAAAGGGCAAAGGAAGGTGTAGGGGAAATCACAGCACCTTCACATTTCTCCACAACTTCTCAGCTCATGAAAGTGCTTGTAGAAGGGAATATGAGGATTTGTTTTATTCCATTTTTCTCCCTCCAGTTTTTTTCTCCCTATCATGCCTAGTGTAGAAATTTTTCTCAGTAAATTGAAATAAAAATAAAAGGCGCTAGCAGTTTATTTTATCTTGATAGACTAAAACTGATCCAAATTCAGAAACTGTCCCTTTTTCAGGTAAAAATAACAATGCCATTGGAAGATCACCCATGGAGGAAGAAAACTACCCCCAGACACCCCATCCTGATTTGGAGTAACTCTCATACGAAGGGAAAGCTCATATTTTTTCAACCCACAAGCCCTCCAATTCTACCACACCACCTTCTTAAATTCCTAGCCACAAAATGGTTTGGGTTGGAAGGGACCTGAAAGCCCATCTGATCCCAACCCCATGGACATGGATAGCTTCCACCAGATCAGGTTGCCCAAAGCCCCATCCAAAATGGCCTGCATTGACCAAAAAGAGGTGACTTGAATCTAGATCTTATCCCATTATCCATGACACAACCACCTGACTACTTACTGGCTTCAGCACAGTTTTCTGAGCTTTCCCCATTTGAGTGGTTTCCCTCTTCTGCCATAAAAATCTGCCACAATTCCACCCATCCTTATGAACAGGAATGGTTGCGAGCTTCCCTCCTAAGGTTTAAATTAAGATTTAATGAAGACTCAGAATTTAAGATTAAATGTTCAGCCCCTGGCTAATTATGTTTGTACTATTCAATTTCCTTGGCAAGCATTTGAGATAAAAAACAAAACAAAACAAGCCCCAAACAATATTTACACATTCTAGAACACAGCAAATCCTTCCTTGAAAAGGCACAAGAAATCCCTATAGAGCTCTGGTACACTTTCAGCCAGCCTCCTGTCCAATTTCCTGGGGAAAAAGAAACAAAAACAAAATGCAAGTTCATGACCTGGTGATTTTAAAGAAGTAAAATATCTTAAATATTTGTATTTCTCTGTTCTGGCTGCTCAGTGTGCATTATAGCTACGTATGCAATTAGCTTCTATTCCACACCTCTGCATGGGTGAAGATCTGAAGTACAGATCCCCTTTGCAGCTATTATACATCACTTTTCAAGAATTGCATTTAAAGTATTACATTAAGCTGCTGTTTACCTTCCACTTAGGTCTTTCATTACAATTCCAGCCATTGGTTGGATCAAGTTTTCATTTCTATAATATTTTTTGCTCCCTGTAGCAATGCCTTGTAAACAGCCTCCTTATGTATGACTATGAATGAGATGGAAAAGCCAGGGAATATCTTGTGGTATGAGGAAAAAATTGCTGTGGTTACTGCCTTATAAAATGCACTTGATAAATTTGAATAATCTGAATTTTTATTGCAACAGTCTTTAAAATAAAGAGGTACAATTTCCTTTTTTTTTTTTTTTTAAATAATGCTCCAAAATCTTAATAAACAATTTAGTCTGAACCACAGGGAGAAATAAAAGGCTCTTCTATGTAGTGACTCACTGGATTATTGAAAACAACTATGTGGCTGCAACTGCTTTGCCTTCCTGATACATCTTTCCCTCTGTTTTTAATAACGAGATCACTGTGGAGCTTTGATGAAAAATGAAATTTCCTTCTTTTCCAATGGACAGAAATATTTACATGGGTTGGAGAAATGCATCTAAAATGACACAGCTCAAGTCTACCAGGCACAGATTTTTACATACACGAGTTGTAGAAATCTGTCTGCCCATCTTAATTCTCATAATTTATTCCCTTGTGTGTTTTTTCCTTCTGTGGATTGGACAATCAATTTTTCCTCCCTTTTTATGAATAAGCCTCTCTCAGAAATGAGACACAAGGCTTTAACTTCTGGGGGAAGCGTTGCCACTGCTGCCAGTGAAAGGGATGTGAACTGACGGGCTGTTCTGCTCTGGAACATTAAGCAGATTATACTCCCACTGCAAAGTGCCATTGTCAACATTAAACCGACTTGTTAATAGCCCACTGGCTTTTTTCTGCTTTCCTTTTCAAGTGTATCTACAGTTAACTGCAAGGAAAAAAACCCAAACAGCAAAATAGTGCTGAGCAGGGTCCCCCTCCTAAATGGTGGCACCTCTCAGGTAGATGCTCTAAGCTCTCCTCTCTCCCATAGGTATGAAGCAGAAGCTTGGCTGTCATAACCCATCTCCAACACCATAACTGACAGTAGATGAAGTTTTAAAAAATGAATGATTTGCTGTGGGATTCAGGAGGAGATTGTGTGTTTTGGTACTGTTTGACATGCCTACAAGCAGGTGAAAAATGTTGCCCTGTAAACATAGTTGTCTCTGTTGATTGAGAGATGTCTTATGGAAACGTGTTAGTCACTGTAAACCCCAGGATACCCAACAAAGAGGGATTTCAATAAAAAGAGAGCGCCATTAAACTAGCCCATCCTCTCTTCACAGGCTCAGGTGTAAAGAGAGATATTACCTATGCACTTCCGTTGATCTCCATGCTTGACAAAGCCACGAGCACATGGAGCAAGTAGCATTTCAGATATCACTACATTCCTTTCAATTAACCTGGAAAACCTGTCCAGGGCTGAGCTCTCTCCCACTGAAACTCCAGTTTAGCATCACTGACACAGACAGACAGATATTCCCTCCATTGTGCGATTTGGGGTGGATTTTTCTTTCTTTTTTTTTTTTACTATGCAGAACAGGTGAACCATTTTCTTCTTCTTAGGTATTTGCTAGCCTTATTAAAGATCAAAGCAACCAAGCAACCAGGTAAAACAAACTGCACCTGCCAGCCAGTTGGACCACTGTAAAATTCGGTGCTGGAAGGGACTTTCATCAGAACAGCCTCCTGATCTTCACAAGACATTCATGTTAGTCTTCCTAATGACCTCTGTGTGCCGAGCTCTATTGGCAGGGCAAGGCTTGGGGCACCATCAAGGGAAGATGATGGTACAAAGGTCCCTGCTCTTGTAAATTTAATATCTCACACAACACAGGGCTGCCAGTGGTTGGTTTTCTGGCTCCCACGTCTCCTCCTCTTTTGGGGGAAGCTGAGGGTGCAAAGGGAACAGAGCCTGCAGTACATCCATCAGCTCAAAAGCAGGATTCAGTTCCAGAGGTAATCCTTTTCCTCTCAAAACTTTAACCAAAGGGAGCACAGAGGGAAAAAAATCATCTTGTGTTGGTCATTCACTTTGCTTAGCCTCACAAATATCACAGAAAGAGTGGTCCTCAGCAGGCTATGCTTTTAGATCAGGAGTAACTCCTGTTCCAGCCATTGCTGAGGCTGTTTAGCCCTTCAGGTTTTTGACGTATTGAGGAAAGCCTCGACAATGCAGACAACTGCAGTGAAATAAGAGGTTGGCTCAAACATTAACGACCCACTGATTCTGTGTGAGACACAGAGATGATAATGCTGTCTGCCTTGGCAAGACCTCTCCTTCCACCCCCCTTGGTAGGCATCCCTTCAATAACTGCAAGGGGCAGAGCTAGTCCCTCAAAACTTTCCTTCCCCCCCACTCCTATTCTTCTTAGACACAGCAGGAATCAAAAACCGGTGGCTTTTCTAGCATAGCAGAAGAAAAATCAGGAAGGTGGAGAAGAAGAAAAAAGGAAGGTGGAATACCTGAAACTCTGCTTTCCCATCTCCAGATGGCACTTACACTGATAGGCAAATTTTCACAGAAGAAAGATAATAATCTGCATGTGCTCTGTTGTAGTGTGGATTCATCTGTCCAACAGCAGCAGATAAAGGTGAAGGCAGCTCATCACCACGCTCACTCAGGTGCAATAGTTTGCATTTAGAGAAAGTTTTGGGGTTTGGGAAAGAAAAGAAGATGATTTTGAACCATGAAAAATGAGATAAAACAAAGCAGTGTAGGGAAAGGGGCAGCTTTGCACTGTGCAAGGCAAAATAACCTGGCACATTTTTACCTGTTTAGGTTGCTGTCACCAATGGGGCCTTTTATTCTCTTCAAGCCAGGGAAAACCTGTGGTGCCACCTCTCCACCAGGGCTTGATAGCCAGAGGGTCACCTCAGCAAGCACGTGGCAGAAGTGGCCATGATGCTGAGGTTTGGCTGGGAGTCAGCTCAGGAAGACGTGCGGGGTTGTGGGGCATCACGGAGATCTTGGCTGCGTCACCCGCCCACCTGTGATTCCAGAGAGGTTCAGCTGGTAAAGAGTGACCCTCCAGCGCTGGGCTGCTTCATAAACACTGCTGGAAGGTCTGGGAAAGACCTCAAAAGAAAAGGAGAAACGAAAAAACAAAAAACAAAAAAAAAGAAAAAAAGGAGAAAGACAGGAGGGAAAGCACAGTTTGTTGCAAGTAGTCGCTGTTGCAAAATACCAAGGCTTGAACACCCCAAAATGTAGCGAAGGCGCTCCGGAGCCCGCCGGGGCCGGGTGCCGCCAGCGCTGCTCCCGCGGTCCAACACCGCCCCCTCACGGCTCCGCTGCTGCCAAAATCCAGCGTTCGCGGGGCCGAACAGGCAACTCTTGCCAAAAACAGCTCTGGCATCGCTGGGGGTGCACCCTGTTTTCCACGGGGCAGAGCGCTGCAGGGATCCAGCCACCCGCAGCCCTCGGTCGCTGCCCGGCTGGAACTGGGATAGGTGGGTTGGATGCCGGCCCTGCAGCTACTTATCACTGACACAGGGGGACATGGAATCAGAGGAGGAGCTAAATACCGAGCCCTGGCTACACCCCGCCTCCACGCTGCGCTGAGTGATGCCACCTTCACACCGGGTTTACACCCACATGAAAATCCCAGGAGAGCACATCACCACATCAACAGCTGATGACACCTTGCGTTCTCCTTGTTTTGACTTTGTCACACAAACTGGAAAGAGATGGTTTTCCTTCTTAATATGGAAAAATTTCCATTGGTAGCATCGAATCAGCTCTAAGCCCAGGTAAAGCAGATAGTTGCCCAGAGCAGGTGTCCTCGATAGATGGCAAGGCAGCAGGTTTGCTGCTGCAGCCACTTGGAAAAGCTAAGCTGGGTGCTGCCCCAGGACCCTTGAGGATGGCTCAGGGTGTGTAGGCAGCAGACACAGCTGCAATGGAAGGAAATAAAGAAGAATGGTCTCCCTTCAGTTTGGCACTAAAAAGAGGTAAGAGTTCCCCATGGCATTTCTCATCCTTCTTCCCCCACACTGACCACAGGGTCCAAACCCTACTTTGGCTGTGCCACAGAGGGCAGGAAGGTTGCTCCTCTGTTCAGTTCATCCACATAACTCTGGCCCAGGCATATCAACTGTGCCTGTACCAAATGGGGCATTTTCAGTTTACATGTGCTGGACATCAACCTCTTGCATCCCCTGCAGGCAGCTGTGCCCGCTGAGGTCCAGTCCTGCAGCTCTCCTCCGAATAAGCAATTCCTGGATTCACACACTCTGGGCACCTCAAGCATTTGTATCTGCCCTCCGCCCTCCACCCTCCCCTCCCTTCCCCCCCGCCCAAAAAAATACAAGATCCTACTGAAAATGGACAATGCATTCGCTTCTGTTACAGAGCTCATGCTCCTGAGCTGGAAATACAACTGGCAGGTAAAAATGTGAGCTACACTTGTGTTCTGACAGCCTAGCAGTAACCCAGATAGTTTCAGTCCATCCACTCCAGTTTCCTCCTAATCTGCATCTCACTGAACAACTTTGACCCTCAACATTTACCTTTGTCTTGCAGACTTGTGACCTCCAGCCCTGTTCCTTTTCTCCTCAGCTGCCATCACTGTCCTGCTCCTCAGTGGTTCTGACTAGATGGTGCTTAAACCATGCCTCAACTGAGCATCACCAGTGGGCTTAGGACCAAGGCCTGGCAAAGCAGGAAAAATTAACAGCATGTGTTCACTAAGAGATCAAGATCTCCAGGACTTACCCCTGGTAAGAAAAATAAATGGCAAATGAAGAAGTCAAAAGGTGGTGCTGCATCGCTCAGCAGGTGCAGCATCAGGGTTTTGTTCAATATTGCAATGCTACCGTGTGATGTGCTGGCAGTGGCAAGTAAATAGATTACAGACTAAACTTTGTACAATAAATAGTCTGCTACTGAATATGTACTTCTCAAATTAATCACTGACACAAGCTAATGATGTAGTCTCCAGCTAAGAGGCTTGAAATGGTTGTACAGAGGCAACCAGTCTGGATCTCTGCTGGCTGCAGAGTCCTCCCGCTCTTGCTTCTTCCAATAAAACCTATTTTGCAGGTGCAATTATTCAGTGGCTGGGGTTAACTCAATGCTCTGAAGGATGAAGGTAAGGTAATCGACTATATTCATCTTGGTATTTCTTTTGCATGCTCTGGGATTATAATTACAAGATAAAATATTATTGCAGGAGGCTAATAATTTAAAAGGTATCAGCCAAGGGGACAGGACTTTAAATGCATGGGGATACTATGCTGAGAGTGTGACTGTTGTGCAGCCCTAGATAAGATGCCAGGTTTATAGTAGTTGATTTCATAATCTCTGCCAAAATGTGCCACATCCCTGGTTGTCAATGTCATTCCCACCACCACAGGGTTTTCCCCTCTCCCACAGGCTGGAAAGAAACTGGCCCTTATCTTCTTCCTCGCTCTGTCCTCCCCACCAGGGTCTGATCCAGAGTCCACAAGTCCTGCTAATGAGAGCGCTCACAGTGGGAATATGGACACTATCTACAGCCTGGGATGCAGCTAGCCTGGGATGAGCCTCTTCATCCTTACTGCAGAAGACTTGTTTTTGGGCACCAAATTCCCTTTTGTCATCAAGAACAGAGGTTTGAAGAGCAGCACCCTAAAGGATAGCTTGTCCCTTTGGTGTGACACATAGGTACTGCAGCCCCCTGAAATGAGCCTCCCTTCATCAGTCACACTGCCCCAAATCATCCCTCAGCCTGAATTCACCTGCCTGTCCCACTGCTTACCTTCTGAGTTTGATATTGCCCTTCACCTGCCTGCCCCACTGCTTACCTTCTGAGTCTGATATTGCCCTTGGCCTCCTGCACAAACACGGCCAGGAAAGGTTCCTGTCTCATGGCTCTCAGACTAATTACACAGAGATGAGGGGTGGGTGGTTCAGGACACAGTGCCAGGTTCCACGGGGACTGGCAGAACAAATGTCAGCACAGAGCCATAAGGCCAGCATGGAAATCAAGAGTATTCATAGGGGCAGGAGAAAGTCTATACATGCAAAATCTGCACTCACTGTGGGCATCATCTGTCCCTCTATGTAGTATTGAATCAGACCTAAAGAAAAAAAGATTAAATTGCTAGTTTTGGTGAAAACTGCAGATTTCCAAAATAGTTTTGGGTCAGGAGAGGGGGATTTTGCAAACTGTAAGGATTTTCAGCAAAGGCCTTGCCCCAGTCCTACCCAGGGTGCCCTTGCCTAGCACAGGGAACAGGGCTCCCATCTGCATGGCAGCAGGAATGCAGCCTGGGAGAGATGGCAATGCTGGACTTTCCCACTAGCAGGGAAATTCACTGCTCCCCTGGGAGATTTCCCACGGGGAAAGGAAAGGTTAGAAATGCTTTAGAAGTACAAAAAGGATTATAGTGTCCAATCCCTGTGTTTAATGTAAGTGGCTCTTCAATTTATACTCATGCCTACTCTTTGTAAAATTATTGGCATTCCCAGCATTTTCTTTTTTCTATAGCTCCAGTTAAAGCCCATAAAAAGTTCAGAGGCATTTCTAACCCAAGAGATACCAGACCACGCTGTCTCAGTGACACCAATCAAGTGCTATGCTCCAAGGTTTCCTCAGCAGTACCCTCCTGGCAGACAAATCTCAGTCTTCAGTTAACCCAGAGAAAGGTCAGCCAAGCCATCAAACGTTTCAAAGCACAATTAAGACCCCAAATGAGCGAAGTTAAAGTTTAATGCTGAAACTTCACTGCCAGTTGATGCTCAGTGATTACAAGGGTCACTTGAAATACCATCAGCAGAACCACTACATGTGTCAGGAACCTGTCCCTGCCAATGGGCATTAATGAATTTTTTGGCAAGGCAAACAGCCTCGCTGTAATATGATTGCTACCACTAAAAAAAAAAAAAGAAAAATAATTTAAACATTTTAAAAAGCAATTCAGGCTGTAGGTGACAGAGATAGAAGCTGCTTTGAGTCTGAAAAGCTGAAGAATTTAAAGGTGATGTGTTTGAATTCCCTTAAAAGAATTCAGCTCTCATACAAGTGTGGTTGAACAGAAGTCAGAAATTAAATCTCCATCCCAAGAATATAGCATTTAAACATAAATCAAAGGCCCAAAGGGATTTAAAAGGTCACAACATAGTCTTATTCAAAAATACCAAATAATTTCTTTCATCAGAAAGCTGCAGTTTTATACATAAAATCCTATTTCCCTACATTATGAAATTTTTGTAACATCCTATACTTAAGGTTAAAACAAAAGGAAGCACTAAGTCAAAACTAAATTACAGAAAGTTCAAGCCAAACTTTTCAACATCAGAATGAACAGGTAACAAATAAAAATTTGCATCTGATCAGTAGGTTAAATCTACATTCCTTCATTTTGTTGGATTTGAACAAAGCCCAATTTTTCCAACAGCAAAACATTTCACGGGAACCTCTTCACTGCCATCCTACCCATGCCTGTCTAGGCTTTCTTCCAGAGGAATATCACTGAACACTGTGGTATGAGGAAGGGTGGAAAAACAACGCATGAAGGGAGACTTTAAAGTAGGGACTATCAGTTTGAAAAAGGAAGGGCAAACCCAACTTCAGGCTTTTCCTGTCCTGTCTAAAGAAATGGCATAAGGAAAATCACCAGCAGTCAAAAAATTCACTGAAGACCAACAGTCAGCCAAAAGGAAATCTGAGCTTTGCTAACACTGTTCCTATTGATGGGAAATGGGTGAAATGCCATTGCAGACAATTGAGTTTTGCCCCTTTTTCGCGAGACAAAAATCTGGCTAACTTATTTCAGGTTTTCACATATGTATTTAAAAAATTATAATTCTCAGCTCAAATGCCACCTAGATATATTAGCTATGTACTTTCATTATATTCATCTTCATTTTTGGTGCAGGATATGAATGTGTAATCTAAGTCATAACAAAGGTTTCTCTGTGGTAGTAAGAGGTGTCATTATCAGACATTACATGGCAGTTTATAATGCCAGTGGAATAATTTTGCATCAATGTTACAACGAAATTCTTGATAGAGAAAGATGTTATGGGAAGTAATTACTTCTCTCCCCCCACTAGCTATTAAACTTTAATAACTCAGATATGATTTCAGGTTTCCTAAAAGACAGGCTGGCATAGAACTTCTTTCTGTAATTCCTCTATTTTAGTAGCCGGAATAAAACAAAAGTATCTTGAACATACTCTTGCATTTAGACAAAAGGAGATGCAAAAGAAACACGAAATGGGTTATCCATGGTAGATTGAAAGAAATGCTGAGTTTAGATCCCAGATACCAGATCTCATCACCCCGTCTGCTGGCTAATCCCATAAATATAGTTATTTACACTAGAAACTGCAAATGACATATAACAGCAGAGATAGGAAGATAAATCTAGGAGATACTTCATGGATTATATAAAAATGAGCAAGAAACACCCAATAATTATTCCACACTGTTGAGCTGGTTTCTTAGCTGATTTAAAGGCTTAACTACCTCCTCTGGAGAAATAAGAAGAGCCAACTATTGGTGCATATACATGTTTTAATAGCCCACTTACTGTGGCTCCCAGCCTGTGCTATGGGCTTGCATTTCTGCGTCTGTTTTCCCATCAGCACTGTATGGCAGGAGCAAAGTGAAGGATCTCTGTAGTCCTGCATCCAAGAAGTCTGATAAACCTTTTTTTTAGGAAAGCATCTACCCAAAACCAACTTGGCTTCATTCATTTCTGTACCTGAAAACACCAGAGTCACTTGTAGAAATAACATATGAGTTAATATTTGTCTCGCTGGTTTCTGCACATGGAAATTCCTGACAAATATTTTTTGTTTGGAGTTGTTGCGTCTTTTTCATTGTTTAAAGACATTTAAGTTGGTGCATTATCAGTCTGAATGCGAATTTCAAATGCTTTCTTTATGATCTGCGATTCTTGCAGGGGCAGAATAATGTGTTTTTAACTGGTCCAGTCACCAAAGCCTGACCCACAGAAATGAGCCCTGCAGTACCCACTGCATTTTTGCTCCCCTTTGGTGGCCTTAGCTGTGCATGTCTGCACTATGCGTCTTGCAGAATGACTGGAAAAAAAAAAAATCTGATTAAGCATTAAAAAAGGGGGACTGGGGTTAAGGGCATGAGAGGGCAGTGGTAGCTAAGCAAACCAGAGCTTTCTTCTGTCATTTTCATAATGGCCTAGAAATTACTACCTCAAATAATAATAATTTTAAGTGCCAGTTAAAAATCAGTAGGCAGCCCTGGTTTAAGAAGATAGCAAAAAGAAGCATAAGAAATGGGAAAGTAAGAAGATTTAAAAATCCACTTGGCAAGAGTAGTGTTTTAAGCAGACTTTGCACAGACTTTGTTCTTTTTAGTGGGGAAAAAAAAGACCAAATCTAGGGGGATAACCATGTTTAAGGGTTTGGTTTGTTGTGGTTTGGGGTTTTTGGTTTGGTTTTTGCTTAGTTGGTTGGGGTATTTTGTGTTGAAGGGCAGCCTAAAGAATGAGGCCAGAGAGGAGTCCTATTGCCAGGAATTGCTAAGGTTTTTTCCTTGGGCACTGTGGGTCTTTGAGATTCTTTGAAAGCATTTGCTGGAAATCATCATTAAAACAGATGATCACAAACAGAAGGAAAATAATTTTAAGGACCTGTATAATAATAAAGGCATAAAAAGTTAAGTAACTTATTTTGCAGTGCTGCTGTCAGCAGGAGTCCATCAGCTGGAAATTGAGAAAGGGAAACCTCTGATGGCTCATCAGGGATCTGTAGGCTGCCTCTGGACCACCAGCATGAGACTGCTACAAAAAAGACAAAAGACCCTCCAAAAGGTATCAGGAGACCTTTCTTCAGAGAAGATAGGGAAGTACTGAAAGTCATGGTGAGATAGTTGGCTTGACCGAGTTGCTTCTGTCAGCTGATGTTTAGCTCAACTTCTCCGTCTGTCTCCTGGAGAAAGGCGTGATTAGCAGTGGCACAAGAGCACGTCAGTCTAGATGGCCCCAAATAGGTCAAGCCTGAACTTAGAAACATTAATATAATACCCATAATATACTGCAGTCCATAATATTATTGAGCAGTTAAACCCAGCCCAGGAAGCCCAAAGCTGGAGTCTCGGAGCATGTTTGGCTGCTTTGTTCTAGGCACTAGATGTCAGTGTTTTACCTACACTGACAGAAATTTCCACTCACTGGGATTGCAGAGGTTACAATAAACAAACAAACAAATAAACAAACAAATAAATAAACAGTGTAAAGCATCTGCAGTACCAAAGCCCCACTTGAACATTAGCACACCTCTCCTCTCAGGTGTCCAAAGGGAAGTGGAACTTTCCCTTCTACCCACTTTGTTCATGCCCAGAAACATTAGTTTAAAGAAGAGCTGAGTCAAACACATGCATGATACCAAAAGTACCTGCTAATATTATCAATAGTGTGGAGATATATATATTATATACATGTTATATAATATAAAATATTCCTGTGTCTGCTAAGAGCTGCTAACAGACCTGGGCAAGAAGTTTTAATATACAGAAGGAAACACACCCATTTCTTTGAAGCCTCTTTTTCTACACTGTATAAC
This sequence comes from Daphoenositta chrysoptera, assembly GCA_013397915.1. Taxonomy (NCBI): domain Eukaryota; kingdom Metazoa; phylum Chordata; class Aves; order Passeriformes; genus Daphoenositta; species Daphoenositta chrysoptera. The sequence goes on from VZRO01006710.1 coordinate 1,050,773, forward strand.
ATTTATGAGGGTTTTATCTGAAAAAGAAACTGGAAAAATGTTTTTTTTAGCTATTAGAAAAAGCTTCATAATTTTATCAGAAGCAGTTTTACCGAGTTCTTAAACTGCTTTTAAATTCAGGTAACAAAATGGATTTAAACATATTTACAACATGAACTAAAGGCAGCGTCTTCAACATTTGGTTCACGTCATCTTTCCTTTAGGTTTGAATTAGAAAAATCAAAAATTTCTCAAATCAAGCTATTAAGAAAAATTTTACCCAGGGTTATTGTATTCCATTGTCATCTCAATATCAGATTAACAGTATGTTACATAGTTTAAAATACAGTCCTACCCCTACTCCTTGTGCATACACAGTTTGTGTGTGCAAAGCGCTTCTAAAAAAAAAAATCACTTACATTAGCACAAATACAGTTTAAATTAGCCCATGTAAACTCCTGAGATAGCAATAACTACAGGAATTAGGAGTTCCCCTTGCCTTCCAGGTGGTTCTGTCTCTGATGTATCACATTTCTGCTTCTCTCACCAAATCCCCTTTGCTCCCATTCTTTCCCCAACACAGGGCTGAAGGAGAGCATCCTCTCAACTCCCTGTCTCCCTGTTTGACCTCCACACGTGCTCCCTGCTGGACAACCACATCATGTTTTCCTTTGGCCTTCAGAGCACTCATACATCAGAAAAAGTGAAGCAATAAAACATAGTGAAAGATGAACACCATCTGCAAACTTTAAAGGTAGTTTTTGTGTTATCTTTTGTCCATCAGTTTACATATATGCTCTATCTCACTTTGCATATATTCATTGAATGAGAAATTGTGCTCCACAAAATAAGTAAATCCCCTTTTTTTTTTCTTCAGCCTACCTATGCATTACAGTCAATAAGGAATTCCAAGTATGAGGTGGTAGCTGTACTCAACAGCAGCCTATGGGCCTTGGGGGAAAGGTAGGGGGTGCCTTTGCTACAGAAAGGTCAGTGTTAATCTTGTTATGTCACTGTTCATAAATGAAGTGTTGCAAAGGTCACACAGATTCCAAGCAAGTCTGGAAAACTAGAAAACTTTACTAAAAGGAAGGGGATACACTCATATTTGAAGCAAAATCTAAGGCTAAGCTGCCCTCTAGAAGAAAAAATCAAGGACCTTTGCACTTCAAGTAATAACACAGCCAAATACCATGCTACATTTATGGCTTATTTTTAGACAAAGCCTAGACAAAATGAAAAAAAATTAAAATTTTCTGGTCTATTTCCTGAAGGGAAAAAAAAACAAAACCAAAGTGAAACTATCAGTGACCATCTAATGATCCGTCCTATCCAAAATGCTGGAAATTCATTAGTGTTTCCTCAGCCTGAAGAATCTGCATGTTAAATCAGTGTGGTATGAACAAGCCAAAGCAAATCTAATCACTGTGGGCTACAACATCCCAACATGTGCTGGGGAAGATTGGTATCTGCTACTCACGATTAGCAGGGAGATTTTCAGGGAGGAAAGCATCTGTCAGGCAGAACCAGGACAAACAGGATGGAGCACAAGCAAGGAAACAGGAATTTGCTCCCTTTTTAACATGAAGCACAGCTTTTTATTTAAAAACCTTTTCACACATTGAAGTGGTTTCTCCAGAGAAAGAGATGGAAAGCAGAGTAGATCATGGCTTTCAGAGCCAAGTGTCTCACTGTAACAGCAGGTGACTGGAGATCTCTCCCAGATGTCTTTTGTTCTGCTGCTTTAACAACGGCTCAGAGGGTCACTGTTAATATAGGTTTGAAGGAAAGATCATACAAATTGACATTTCAACTGTTGATTGGCTGGAAGCAATAAATCAAACAATCAACCATAAATCAATTTTGTAGCACAGGACAAAACATCAATTTGTTGTGGTGAAATCCAGTCTCTGTTTAAAAGCCAAGTCAGCTTACTGGGAGAGAAAGGAGAGCCAGCAGACAGACACTGCAAGGGTTTAACAATCCACAAGAAGTTTATTTTTAAACTGTGTCAGGAGACTTGTCAGTACTGGGTGTGTGGTTTGCCATGGCCATAGGTCCTGACAACATCAAAAAATACCCCATCAGAACAAAGTGGTGCCAAAGGAAAACTGACTATGGCAGCCTTTCACTTTCCCAAGCAGAAGCACCCAAACCTGTCAAGTCTTGTAAATGAGACATCAGCCATGAACCTTTGGTTTGCAGCTACTGCTACCAGACAGAGCAGAACAGATCTGTATACTGCAGGCTATTCACTCCTCAAACTTTTCCTTATAGTCAGGCTAGTTTGGACAGGGTACAACTGATCAAGAGCCCCCAGACATCCCACCATTGTCTAAAGACACTTTTCATAAAAAGTCTCCATGTTTGGAGACCACAAAAGCATAGAAGAAATATGAGCTGCCAAGGCCTTCCTATCAGAGGCAGATAGAAATCAGTCTCAGGTAGATCATCCCCAGGGTTTCACTCCCTTTGAAAGTGTTGTTCATGATTCAGCTACAGTCTCCAACAATTAGAAAGTATTCGCCTTCTTGCCTGGTCCCCAGGAAAGCAGTGACAGAACAATTACTGAGACTCAAAGGGCTGTTTCTCAATCACTCCATATAAAGTCATTAACAGGTATAAATTCAGCCAACTGCCACATATTTGCTAATGTTTTATGTTTATATTTGAGCTTTAAAGGTTCTTCCCCTTTCTATCACATTCAACAGCATCTGTCTTTGTGGCAGAACTTCAGAAAGGGGTCACTTGCCACTGAGCCACACCTACATAACACTGGATGAGCAGCCAATTTTTCATCTGCACAGTAGCAAAAGAAATAAATCTTCCTGTCATTAAACCTTTCTGGTGAAGAACCTCCCACCAATGACACAGAGAAGGCAGCAGAGATAAAGGATGCTGAGTCAGGAATAGCTGGTGTGGGCTTAAAATGGGGTGGGAATGGGATAGTTTACAAGTCTGAGGTAAAAGTCAGTATTTTGAAAGTTTTTTATTTGCTTTATATTCAATCACAAATTGACTGCAAGAGTCCGAGATTCTGCTACTGTTTGGACTGGGGGAATTTCTATTCACTCTTTTATCACTCATCCTACTACCAGACCTTCAAACATTCATGTGACCATGTAAATTTTACAGCTTCTTGAACATAAACAATTTTATGCTGAAGCAGTTCTGGGTTTGAGCTAATTTTCAACCATTTGAATGGGACAAAATGAGGATACAGACACAGAAGTCTGTTCAGGATTTGGAGCAATATCCTTGTCCCATGACTCGCACCTGTATGCCCAAAGCAGGCCAGGAACCCAGCCTCAAAGCTTCCCTCCCTGGGAAGGATTAAAACCAACTCCTTAGAGCATCATATTGTCATCCATCAATTTACTACCAACTATCATTTGTCAGCTCTAAGAGAGCCATGAAGTTTCTCATTTCCCACATCACTGGCACTAGCAAATTCAGAAAACAAATTCAGCATGTTTTGGGTTCTCCATCTGGATCTGTAACTCTTCCCAGGAACAGGGAGCAGTCTTTGGTGCCTTTTGGTGTCAGGGACAAGTAATTTGCTAACAGTCCTCAGACCTACACATCAGAGTCCTACAGTGAAGGCAAATGGTTTTGGGTTTCTGACGGGGTTTTGTCAGACTATGTTGTGAACTACAATTAACTTTGAAGAAAACAGAATGGATAATTTCATGCCCCGTTAAACTCATAATTTCTTTCTGCATTTCTGGACTTGGACGACATTGTTCCTATCCCTGCTCAGCCTTCCACAGCCTCGCACCCATTACTGTAGAGCAGAGTTAATTAAACACAAACGTTCTCATCAAAGTGCTGACTAAGGTGTGTCAAATCCTGTCTCCTCAGATGCCATAAAGGGACCATTAAGTTGTCTAAACACTTCCAGAAAGTGTTGCAACACACCACAAATCACAGCAGTGTGAACAAGCACTCATGGTGCTCGTATTCACAAGTTCTCCGTCCTTCTGGAAGCCTCACTGGCATATCTCTGTAAAATCTGGTTTGGGCTCAGTCCCCTCAAGCCACACCACACCATTTCTGCCCACTTTTGAGGCTGACAAGAAACAGAAGAGAAGTCTGTATCCCCATAGCATAAGAAAGATCTTGCACCAGGTAAGGAGATGTTTCTTCTTCCACAGCTGCACCTTCTGAGCGGGCTGCCAGGAAAAGCCAGGTCCATATCAGCTCATCCACTTCTGCTGAAGGGGCCCCTATGGGAAGACAAAAATTCAAGAGCTGAAGGATAGACATTTCAGAGGATCATATACAAAAAATGACAGAAAGCCTCAGGTCACAGCCAAGGAAAGGTCCTCTAGCTTAAAACTCACACAGACAACTAAGAATAAACAACCTCACCTGCACCTTTTATCCACACATGACATTTCCCATCAGGTAATTTTCAAATCACTTTCACTTGCAACCAGCTCCCAGTCAGGAGTCTTGGCCTTCCCTCTTCTCCTACCAGAGGTCTCACATAATCTTAGGATCACAGGATCATTTAGGTTGGGAGAGACCCTTGAGATCATCGAGCTCAGCACTGCCAGGTCCACCACTAAACCATATCTCCAAGTGCCATATCCACACATCTTGTTGCATGGCAGGTCAGCAAGGACCATGTGAAGCCTCCTGAAGCAGCACTGGTTTCCTTGTTCCTTGTCATTCTCCTGGGGAGAATGACACTTCAGGAGATTTAATGGGGAACAGAAAGTACCTCTGGTAGTGTAAGAAAAATGCTATTAAAAGAGAAGGCCAAAAGAAGAAACCCTTGAGAATATCATTCACTGAAATGGCAGATTTGATGAGCAAACCCAACTTCTTCAGCATGAGAAATTTCAGTGAGAAGGCTACGAACCCTGCTTTGGGCTCCCAGAAACTCTCCAGCAGTTCTGCAAGAGGCTCAGGAGCACTCCTGGCAGGAGGATGTGATTTTTCCAAATACCTGGAAGGGAAGGTAGCTGTAACCCATTTAAATCACATAAGCAGCTCTTAGCCTCCTTAGTGGGGAGCCAGGGGTGCCTCTCCAGCAGGTGCCTGCACCTGAGAAACTTCTCAATACTTACAGGGAAATCCCACAGAAAGTTTAGGGCCCCTTCCCAGGAAAATTAACCCATACCTTCTGCTTGCCAGAAAAATGCACAGTGAATGGGGTTTTCCATAAACCTTGTGTATTGCTACTGAGTCAGTGAATGCCAGGAAATTTTACCAGCCTTTGCTCCTGAGCATATGTTTGGACCCAAAATTAGCCACAAATCTCCTCTGGTCCCACTTTGCACTCAGCTCCCTTGCAAAACAGAAGTAGGATTTCTGAAGTGGGTTTACAGTTTCTCCCACAGTTGCCTCTTTCACTTTATATGAACACCTTAAAGCATATTTCTGAACGTGTTTATAAGAGCAGACACCACATGTCCTGAGAGCAAAACCAATTCCTAGGATTTTCTGTTTGATAATGATGGCAACAACTCCCCTGACTAAAGGCACATGCTGGTTTTTTTGCTACTTTATGCCAACCTTGATCTTCTTTTACCCCTCATGTAGAGAGGGCATGTTAAGTGTGTGTTCGCAGACTTGGGAACCACATCATGGTGCTTCCTCCTGCCACTCATCATTGAGCTAGTTTTCAGTTGAAAATATTAATCAAAAAAGTGCATCCTCACTGTAGTCATATATTTTCACACCTGAATAGCAACTATCACTTCTGAAAGTTGTTTCAAGTCTCCTTTTCATTTCTAGGGGTGATTTTCTAGTTCTTCCAGGCTGTCTTTCCCACTCTCCTGGAGCTACACATGTAAGCTTGCCTGTCTCATCTCCTTGGGTTCAACCAGAATTTCGTATCCAAATCCTGACAGTAGAATTGAAAACCTCGTGTCCTCTTCCCACTCCCAAAGTCAGCATGGCCCATGAAACCTCACAGAAGGAGCAACTGGGAATATAATTCTCCTTTGAGAGACCCTCCCTCCATCTGAAATAGATAACCTATCTTGTCAGAATTTGAGAACAAATATTTTTCCCTCCAAGAGCCTGGACAGTCTTTGTAGGTAACAAATACATGGACCTGCTGGCAGACAGCCATATAAATGACTCTTACAGCAGCATCCCATACATCCCTTGTAATAGAGGCTCTCAAAAAGGCTTTGTTTTCTACATCATTTCACACCATCTGACATAAGAGATATTCCTGGTGCTATTTTTAGTAAACTAATCTGCGTTTGGAAGCAATTTTCCCCCTCAAATATTTCTGGGTGTTTGATAACCAACACAGTCCCCACAAGCTGATCATTTGTCATCCTTTACCAGAGAAGGTCACTTATGACCATTTTAGCACCTCCCAGTACTTAACTCTCATGAAGAAATGATGGTCCTTATTGAAGTCCAGTAAATAAGTTGGCATTAATTTTCCAAGACAAATTATTCCAGGTTATTGGTTTCATATTAGGTCACAGGAAAGAAATGACACCTGGTTGAACTTAGGAGTATGCTGAGGTGCCAAGGAGCAGGATAAGCCTGTGAGAAACCAGGTTCTCCTGGATCCATGGCAGATAGAGCTGTTGAGTTCATCTGCTAGAGTCTTTGTCACACCACTAGGAATCATGCCTTGGAATATGTTCTGTTTTCTCTAAGTACTACAGATAACAAGAACAGACTGATTTGGGAATTCACCATTACCTGGTTTATAGCAAGGAAATGGGGCATGGCTGGATTGGGTCCATGGTTGTACTGCCAGTGAAAGCATGCCACACTCTTAGAGGAGAATTTCTTGCTTCACATCACTTGGTTGTCAAAAAAGCACTAGAAAGGTTCCCAAAAATGTTTGCTGTGGCCTCTACAAACCTCAGTCCCTCAGGATCAGAGCTTCTCTCTCAGGCCATTACGTGGCACTAACTCCCAGGAATATGATTTCACATTGCTACCCAGACCTTTAGAGCTACTTTGAGACCTATCTAGTCCTGGAGAGACAGAATCCGGATGGAGGATTGGGAAGTATCTGTGTCGCACTTGGACACGAAA
>VZRO01006712.1:0-25292 GCA_013397915.1 Daphoenositta chrysoptera
CAGTGATCTTTTAAGAAACAGCTTCAAAACATGATAAATAATGTCTTTTTTATGTTCAAATTACGAAAAGTATAAAAGAATATGCAACAATGCCAGAAAAAGCATAGCACTAAAAAAATGCAATTATGTGAACTGAAACTTGCACCTGTTTCAAGCTGCTGCTGAGGTTTCATTGTAAATATCTGGCCTTGTACTGTTACAAATCTAGCCATTAATCTATCACTCTTGAGGACCTAATTTGCATGATTGTTCTTTAATTTGAGTGCAGCTGTGACTAGATTAGGAATGATTATTCTTTTCTTTACCTCTGCTGTTTAGTGCACTGCTTCTAGTTTACAAATACAAGTAAGTGAGAAATTGATTAATTATAAAGTAGAAAGTGAAGGTGGGGGTAGGAAAACAAGAATAGATATTGTTTTTATTACTCCTGATAGAGCTAGACTGCACCTAGCTGGTTTACTGAAGACACAGGTAATGTTCTTGCATTCATTTCACTAAATACAGTAGCTAATCAGAAGCAAATTATGCCACTGCCATGATTTTCCACTAAAGAGGCATCCTTTACATGGTAGCTTGCAGTAATTTCATGAGGGAGCAACTGAGCAAAATCTATAATTTAAAGTCTGATTTGATTTACATAAAAATTTCTGGGTATTTGTTTGCTACCCTTAACTAGATCTAGTAAACTGCTTTCTCTTGAACTCAGGCATTAAGCAGTGTTCCAGCTCTGATGATTCTGGCATAGGAGATTTTGCCATGTCAGAAATTGTGTTAGCTGGGGGAAGAAGACCCAGTGGCTCAGCCCAGAGCTTCAGCTCCTGAAAAGTTTTTAGTCACTAAATTATGAGGACTGTGGTGAGCTGAGAAGAAGGATCTTGTTGAAGTGTGGATTTCTCTATTGCTCAGTAGGCAGTGTGTTGGAATCTGGGAAGCATGCTGGCTTCCATCGTAGACCAGGATCTGTTGTTCCTCTCTATTTCTTGTTCAGACTTCTTTAGATTTGTAGATCCTGCAAAATGTTGGAGGGTTGGTATTTGTGTTTTTTGGGTTCTTTTTTGGTGTGGGGGACGTGGGTGAGATTTTTTCTGTTGGTTTTTCCATTAATATTTCTGATGCAATAATGGCTTTTCTTGGCTTTTTCTGTGCTGGCTGCTGGTAGTCTACACATGGCTGATTAAATACAATGCCTGCTTTGTGTTTCCAGTTCCAGAAAAAGTACATTTCTGAAATGTTTCAGTTTGGAGTGGACTAGGCGAACCAGCATGTTTACCACTGTGGTCTATGAGTATCTAAAGAGCTCCAGGGCCCTTTGTGCTAGGTTCTGCCAGGCACTGAACGTGATTTCAAAGGGAAAGGAGGGAATATGCCTGGAGAACAAAATGTGAAGTATCTGTAGGACTGTGTAGGTAGCAACCCGTACAAAAGTACTTTAACAGGTGTCTGTATATATATCTAAGCATTTTCAGTTAGAGTCATCTCTTCACGTGACTTAAATATGGGCTCTAGGCAATTGTATTTGACCAAGGTCTGATCACTGGTGACACGTATTTTGTAAAGATAAGTGACATCGTCTTTTGTAAAGGCAAATAATAGCTCTTGAATGAGGAGAAAGCAAATACTTATTGTAAGGAGCTGACTTTTAGTGAGTCATTGCCCAAACATGCTCACAGGACAATGGAGTTGATGGGAAGCTCTCCATAGCTTTGAATCCTGTGCCACTCACTATGTCTAACAGCATTTTCAGCTGCTATTCTTCCTGAGAAGTTGTGCTTAAAAAATAATTTTCCCACTTTTTCATCTCCTTCCTCCAACTACTGCAGTACTTTTCTTACTAGTTTTTCTTTGGCTAGAAGGTAGGCTTTTGGACAGGTAACTGAAATTGAGTACTTGCTACAAATTAGTTCTATTAATGCCAAACTACAAAATTTTGCAGCCTCAAAAAAAACTCTGCTTCCTTTCATCTCAGAGGAGACACCCCAAGAGTGTAACTGCTAATGGATTGGATAGGTTCCTGCCAAATCACAATTTATGTAGCTACATTTTAATCAGCCACTCATCTAATATTATTTATCCAGTACCATAGATTTAGAGTCATATATTTGGGATTCTTAGTACATCCAGTATCTGTATCTTAGAAGATTGAAATGGTTCCCTCAAATTAGACTGAACTGCAAGATTTTCAGATTCAATGATGCACATGAAAATACTTTTAATTTAAATTTGTGAAAAAACCCAATCACTATAAGCCACAAATCAAACCAACTCAAAACACCCTTTTCCACTTTTTCCAGATTATGCAAGACAAGATGCTGGGTTTTGTAGCTCAGTCATTTCACTGGCTCATGATTCAGCCTTGCTGGTTTGCTGGTACTGCTGCAAAAGGTCTAAAGGAAACTCTTAAGTACATGCCCTGCCAAAACATACAAACAGGCTTTAACTGTAGTATGTAGGATTCTGGATAATAAGATGACTGTGGCTTAACCCCAGACAGCAACTAAGCACCACACAGCCACTCACTCACTGCCCTACCAGTGGGATGGGGGACAGAATTGGAAAAGTGAGAAAACTCATGGGTTGAGATTAAGACAGTTTAACAGGGAAAGCAAAAGCAAACACAAGCGAAGCAAAAAAGGGAATTCATTCATCATTCTCCATGGGCAGGCAGGTGTTCATGTCCAGGAAAGCAGGGATCCATCATGCATAGTAGTGACTTGGGAAGACAAACACCATCACTCAGAGCTTCCCCTCCCCCGTTTCCTCCTTCTTCCCCCATCTTTATATGCTGAGCCTGACACCATAAGGGATGAAATATCCCTTTGGTCATCTGGGGCCAGCTGTTCCAGTTGTGTCCCGTCTCAAATACTTGTGCATCCCAAGTCTCCTCACTGTAGGGGCAGTGTGAGAAGCAGAAAAGGCCTTAACACTGCCCAGCAGCAACAAAAATATCCCTGTGTTATTGACACTCTGTTCAGCACAGATCCAAAACACAGCCCTGTGCCTATACTGTGAATAAAATGAACTCTACCCCAGTCAAAACCAGCACATGAGACCAGTGAATAGGACATAAATCCTGGAGCAATGGTCACAGGTGGATTACCTTCAAATTTTTTTCCCTTGTATCAGAGTAAATATTTTTAACTTTCAACACAAACTTACATTACAGAATAAGGATGGCAATTTTCATTCACATTTTAGGCAGGTAGTTATGATTTTCTTTTTTGAGAAAGAAGAACTCTGTCCCATACCTCCAGAACAATTAGTGCATCCAGCCCCATAATTCTACTTATAACTTTGTAAAATATTTCCAAGCTTCGTTACTGAGAAATTATAAAGAAATACAATTGAGGGGGGGAAGGGGGAATTTCTTTCCATTTCATGCAAAGGTATAATAATACAATACGAAACAAATATCCAAAGCATAAGTTTTCCTTCCTTCTCCTGCCCCATGTAATTTTGACCTAAAAAATATAATTAAATATTTATTGACTGGTCTAAATGCCAGATTGTAAAGTGCAGACAATTATCTCACAGTTCATTGATTTCTGTAACTCCAGTTTATTTTGCTAGCAGATTATCCTCAATCATTCTCTCTAAGTAGGTGGAGAAAGAGACATGTTTAAGCAAAGCACATAGGACATACAAATCCCCTCCAGACTCTACTCTATTTATCAGTCTGGTCAAAGAGCCTCTGGTGGAAGAAAATCTGTGAAGGGGAAGAAACCAAGGAGTGGGAGGTACAGAAGGAATATTCAGCACTCATGTTTCTGTGGCTCATTGTTAGTGAGTTAGTTATTACAAGTGCTGAATCAAATGGGCAGTTCTAATCTGGCAAGTAACTACACCCAGTGAAACTGGTGATTATGAAGTTGTTTTTCTTCCCTGTTACTTTTTGGAGATTTTGAACTGAGTCCTTTTGGGTAGGGATCTGTGTCACAGGAATTAAGGGGGAGCGGAGGAAAATAAAAACTTGATCTTGAACACAGAATTCATTATATCAGACATTGAGGGAAACAACTGGGTTCCTGACAGGACTAGGGCATGTACCAGATTTGTTATTTTCTCTCTGTAAAATCAATTTTGCACATTTTAATAGGTATTCTCAGCTTTTTGTTTAAATTGACTGTATTTGAAGTTTTGCAACACGTAGAGTTTTTCCTTAGGTTTCGGCCCAGACCTTTAATTCATATCACCACAAACCCCTCAGAAGTGTCAAAGAGTAATTACTCTCTTATCAATACAGAGCTAGCCAGGATCACAATTACTGACCTAAAGTTCAAAGGCCTAGTAATTCTGGCTGGGCATCAGTCAGCGTGTGGTGAGCAGTTGTATTTGACCATCACTTGTTTTTCTTGGGTTTTAATATTCTGTCTTTATCTCCCTTTTAATAGTAGTAATGATAATGATATAATGACAATGATAATGATAATAATAATAATGATAATGTTTTACTTTATTTCAATTTTTTAAACTCTTCTTATCTCGACTAATGTATTTTACATTTTTCAGATTCTCCTGCCCATCCCACAGCAGGGGATAGTAAGCAGTCAGCTGCATATGGTACTTACTTGCTGGCTGTAACAGCAACAACAATGACAACAGCATATCACGTTTCTTCCTCACACCTTGCTGCAGATAAAATAGTCACACTGACAATATATATGTATTATCTCAACCTCTGTGATAACCTAATAAAACTCACTCTTCAAAACCTGTAAATTAAAAACAGAATTTCTCCCTCCTCTCTACAAAAGGTGCATATCTAGGCTAAGAGAAAACTGTGTAGCATTTATGTTACAGTCACTGAAACAAATAAAATACTGAAGTCCAGCTTTTCTTTTTCCTCAACAAGAATAGCATAACAGTTCTGAATCTAGAATGAAACTTCAGTGTTTCAGTGAAAAAGAGGAGAGTTAAATAAATGCTAAGTGGATGACATGAGTTAAGGACATCAGAAAACGTGGCAAACCTGTCCTTATGTCAGTCCTTCCAGAAGCAGATCTGCTCGTTTTCAGATCTTCTTCTAACATGGATTAAAGACTGAGCAAGCAAGGCAACTCTTCTAAGTACCATGAGCTGGCTGATGAGGACAACAGGAAACATCCTTTTTCCCACTTGCGTTCAGAATCCTTGTTTATCTCAGCACTCTGAAGTACATAAACTACTAGCTATTCCTAAGGAGGTGTTTCTATTTTTGCTTTAAACCAACATTGACTGAAGCTTCAGTGAAGGGATAAGGTATCTGTTATCAAACAGATGTATCTGGTGAAGAATGTGCTTGAAAGCAGGAAAGAATATAATTCTAGTATATTCGTGGCATGAAAGTGAGGGAGAGCATTCTGGATAGAAATGAATCTTTATTTTCTGAGTATCTGTTTNACTGTTTGAGTTTTGTTTTCATTTATATGTTTAATAGATTTATTTGGAGATATTTTATCAGGTTTTAAAAGTGATTTGACTTGCTGCTCTTCTTACAAGATTTTCCAGAGGCATCTAACTTTCCACATGCATTGCACCAGGTGATGAGTGTAGGCATCAAGTAACACAGGGATTTAGAGACTGAGGTTTTTTACTTAATTCAGTAGGAACCAACTGGTTGGGCTGCGGAGTAGGTATGAAGAATACTTTAAAAATAACCACTTCGAAATTAGGTGTCTTCATTCAGTTTTGCCCCAGAACGGTATGTTTTACAGATTTTGAACTGCTCAAATAAAACACTTATTTTTCCCATTCCCCCCCCTCAAAAAATGTACATCTAATGAAGCACTTTCTGATCTCTTCCTTTATCACAGCATCACTGAACATAAAATTTCTTATCTCTCTGCTGGTGAAAGAACCCTGACACATGTTAAAATACCAATTTCTCCACCAGTGTGGGAACTTCTACTATTTCAGAGGAGTGTAAGAGCAAGCACAGAAAGCTCAGAGCTAGCACATAGCTCATTTGACCTAAACATTAGGCAACTAACAGAACAAGACATAAGAGTCTGGCGCTGGTGTCCCCTGAAATACAGAGCCTCACATTTTGAAATTGAAAATCTTGCTCCCTGCTGTTGCTGTCTCCTTGCAAATCATCTGCAGACACTACGCATGCTTGCAACTGTTCATTTAACTCTTAACAGCCTTGTACTTAGCAGTTTCCTACTCTCCAGGGATCAGTCAAACGTGGATTTCTGCTCTCCTTGCCACTGTCATGCTTTCGGAGTCAGTGCTTCTACACTAAATTGAAACTGGAATATATGTCTTTCAAAACCTGATGCCCAGGTTTGAATCCAATTCATCAGGTGTTTTTAAAGAAGCTGTTGTATGGAGTTCTAAATGCTCTATTTTTCAAAGAGGATAGAAAGACTTAGAAAACTTCTGGTCCAACTATTACCTCTATTGCTTTAGATTTCACCTTGAAGTTGTGGATAGTGGAAGAGGGTAACTTCAACTAACAAAGGCACCTGCAAAGTCAAGATTTGTTCAAGAACTTCACATCTGTGTTCCTGGCAAAGAGCAGAGATAGGACACAAGTCAATCAGAAGTACTGATTTGAAACATTAGTTCTGAGCTATAGTGGTCTCATTTCTTTCTAGGTTAACAATCTTGACCCCCCCTCTTTCTCCTTTCTAAACTAGGTGCCTTCTTCCAACTATCTTTGCTGATGTGCATTTTAAAATGTAGTGAGGAAAAAGATGTGATTGATTAATCAGCAGATGCTTGTGTTTTCCAATTGCTTCTCATTTTGATGGAGATCTCCAAATATCATGCTAAGGGACTATGCTAGACTGAGAAAATTGTCTTAAGGAATCTAGTCAAACATACTTACTTTTTCCAGTGAACCAAGCAGATGAGCTGTCTAGGGAGCAGGGTCAACTCTGCACAGCACAGCACTTCTTCACAAAGGCTTCTAGGGCATCCTCAGAAGCAGGAGGACTGTGCTAGGCCAGGAGGAAAAGTGTATTTACATCAATACTGTTGCATAAATAACTCTATGACCCAGAGCTGCCCTATCATCCTGGGCAGTGCCAGTGGGGAAGCTACGTCCTTTTCTGCAGGGCTGGAAATCTTCATCTAATCATGCATTTTCAAAATACAGACTTTAATAAGCCTTGGGTTTCTCTGGGATTAGGAGGTGGCCCAGCAGTCACAGGGCTCTTGATTGCTTTTGGAGGTGTCTTAGTTCGAAGTCTGGTAGCACTAATATGCACAAGCCCATCTTGGATCATATCAAAGGGGCTAATAGCCTGCTGCTGAGCAAAACCAATAAAATCCATCTCCTTCCTCTCCAAAACACTGAGTAATTTAGGAGATGCCAGTGGGAGGAACTAACAAATTCTTAATTTCGGGTTGTTGCTATAGCAATACACTCGACATTTACACCAATGAGCTGAAGGGGAGCCAGTTTCTTTATTCTATGTACATTGGCCAGATATCACAAAGCAATATCTCATCCACTGGAGTGTAAACAAAATAATCTGGTTTGCTACCTGAAGAGTTAAGGTGACTTTATAAAAAGCTGAAGAAGGCTAATTAATGTTTGTAGGTGTTCTTTTGTGGAAAACAGCTGGAAACTACATTATGAATATTAACAACAAATAATTTGTTTGTACTTTAGTCACATAAATTGTATGCCAAAGAATGAAAGACTGTAGGTGCTAATAATGTGGAAACTTCCAAGTATGTATGCACAAAGATTTCACAAACCTGACTGGCTTGGTTCAGTAGACCTTTGTCGTGTTTTATCTTCACTGAGGTAGCTCTATTGATAGTTCCTTTGTTACTGGTGAGACAGCTGAAAAACTGCATACAGTTCTGCGCAGTTGGAAATTATTGTTGATGGAAATGACATTATTCCCTGTAGACTTCTCATCTTACTGAACAACATCTAAACACAGTAGTTATACCTATGACAGAGTGCAGGACTGGTGCAACAAAACAGACTTGTTTTCAATTCCTACTATTTATCTGGAGAAATGTTTCATTCTGACTTGAATTTTTTTTATGAAATTTGGCTGAAAAGTCAGTGGCAGAATTTGAAACAGTGAAAATTGTTTGAAAGATATGAAAATGGAATAAGGTTGGAAGAGACAGTTTTTATTATTTTTGAAATTAAAGTAGCATATGAGTCTCAACCCTGAATAAAATAAAATTTCTCAGCGTGTTTCTTTCAGAATATACACTGGAACACTGTTACATCTCTATTGCAAAAACAAGCTTAAATGAAAGTTGTCATTTTTGCTGTGCACCAGTAGACGATACAACACAAACTCTGCTGCAAGATCTTTGCATGGAAGTTCGCTTCACACACATTCCTTTGGGGATAGAGACCCAATTCTCACACTTCATGTCATTTTTGCATCACTGAGAATAAGCAGTCTGCCCATTCCTGTTTGAGAGCTGCTGAAACTCTTTCACAATACCAGAAAAGAGAGCCTACTTTCAGATTTACCAGAACAAATCTTATTTGGTGTAGTAAGATGGTAGAAAAGAAAAAAAAAGGTTTTATATGTGAAGGTAATTAATAGAAGGCAACACAGTTGCATACTCTTTGTTTACCACATTTTGGAGGGTCAGGAATAAAAAATTATCACTGGAATATAGGCAAGTTTCAACCTCATGACTTGATGCTATAATGTTATGCTTAATAAAGGTGACTGTGGTTTGAAAAAGAATAAGCCACAGCTCCACTTGATGAGCTGTGTGTTCTAGTGGCAGTCTCAGACATAGTAAAAATAATATCCAGACAGGGACCCTGAGGGGAGATACAAAGGAATGAATACCTAGGACCTGTACTGAGAGCTGTAGCGCCAGGTCTAAATGCTGTGAGAGCGTCAGGATGCCAGATCTAAATCCTGAGAATGTCAAGTGGCTCTCAGTAGACCAGCTCTGGACATGCTTACAAGGACTTTGGTATGTGGGGAACACACCCATGCAGCTGACTTTAGATGCCCTGGGTTAGACAGCAGTTGAGAAGCCACCTTCTGCCAGGAAAGGATAAGGGCATGGAGGCATCTTCTTGGCATGGACATGCCAGTGAAAACATCTTCAACTCTAGTATACCACCACCAGTGTACACCAACTAGTGTGCTCACCAACTTTCCTCATCCAAGGGAACATTGCTCTCCATAGGATGAGCTCACTGTTCCCCTAAACTAGACCAGTCAGGAAGAACCATATCACCAGAGAATTCCCATTTGAAAAAACTCCTCTGTTTTTTGCTTGGGTTTGTTAAGACAGGCTCACACAAGCAGCTCTGCTAGCAGGTGGGTTTCAGAGTTAAGTGCAAGCCATGGCCAGCTGGAGCAGCAGATGCCAACAAGAGCAGGACCATACCCTCCTCTCTCCTCTCCCATGAGGCACAGCCCCACCATGCCCCAGTAAGCCAAGGTTAAGGAGGGCTGGTACCACGGCTGGGACCCAGGGTTAGTTGCAGTCCAGCAATTGCCAGGTGAAGCTGCAGCCATGAGTTCTCAAGACAGAAAACAAAGAGGGCAAGACAAACTTGGGGTCAGCAATGCAAAGGCAGGACACAGACGTTCCTGCAAGAAAGGGAGGCTGACAGGCAGCAGGGAGTAACAAGAACTGTCCATGGTCAAATCTCAGGTCTTGAACTAATCTGACCTTCCTTCCCAAACAGGTACAGCCTGAGGGAGACACATCTTTTTCTTGTTAGAGCACTGTGATGAATAAGCAGAAGGCAAAAGGACACTGCTGTGCGGAGTCAAATACATTTTGATCATATTCTGATTAAATACAGAATGGATTTTATTTACCCACCTATGCTCTTTCCCAGTAAATTTTCTCCCAGATTGCACTTTCAAGAAGCAAGATGAGAAAGCATTGCGGTTTCACTCCAGTCAGCAACTAAACACCACAGCCTCTCACTCACACACCCCCTGCCACACACATGGTGGGTACTAGAACAGGAAAGAAAAGGGAAAATTTTCAGTTAAGATAAGAGCGCTTTAAAATAAAATACTACTATTACTACTCTTATAAATGATAATTTTAATGAAAAGGAGAGGAAAAAAAAATCAAGAGAAACAAGTGATGCACAATGTAATTGTTCACCACCTGCTGACCAAAACCCCGCCTGCCCCTGATTATCAATCAGTCCCTCTTCTAGATAACTCCTCCAGCTTATATAGTATGCATGACATTATATGGTGTGGAATATCCCTTTGGCCAATTGGGGTCAGCTGTCCTGGCCATGCTCCCTCCTAGCTTCTTGTACAGGTCCTCACTGGCAGATCATGGGAAACTGGAAATCCTTGACTTAGGGTAAGCTCTACTAAGCAACAGCCAGAACCAAGAGCAAGAACCACAGCACAGTACCATCTTCTAAGAGGAAAATTTGCTCTATCCCAGTTGAAACCAGGACAGCAACTTGCAGTGCTTCCTGTAACAGTGAGGAGTGAAGGGTTTAACTTCTACCTTGATGGGCCACGTAGAGAAGTATTTTCACATATGGAAAATTGTTCTTGAAGTGAGAAGAGTTTTAAAGATTAATAGCCAAATTTTGTTGATCACCTGTTCCACTAGGCAGACTCCTGATCTCCCATATAAGAACACATTATCTACTGCTTTATCTCAGATTTCTTCCCACACAGTGAATTCTCATCAGCTCACAGAAGCAATATGTTCCTCATCAAGTCTGTTCATTTTAATGATTTGTAATAGGCTTTGCTTCTTTGCCCAAGTCTCATCCCCAGTGCCTCTTCAGCAAGCTGTATCAAGGTAAAAAGGAGTTTCCTTTTCAAATTAATTCAGTTAGCATAAACTCCTGAAATCTGGAGTACCAAATCAATTTGGACTCTTTACAACATTTGCAGCATTAGATATGGTGTGTGGTTTGTCAGCAGTGCTCAGACAAGTACTTCCCTGACTCCGCATGCAGAACGCAGTATCTGTGAAAGTACAGATGAGCTCCTGTCCCGGTACACTGCCATCCCTATAAGCAACTGGAAAATAAGAGACTATAAGACTGCAAAGGACTGTGCTGCTTCACTTGCAGAAAGTTTCTGCTGAATTACAACTCATTACAACGTGCACTCAGTCTGTGCCATTTATGTGAAACCCACATACTGCTCCTGTTTTAGGTGTTCATTTGTAGTGTTGCTTTTGCTTTATTTGCTGTAACAACACATTTCTATCCACTTGTGTTGTTCTTCTATTGAAAAAGAACTACTGAACTTTATATGACCTGAATCAGCTAAATACTACTTTACTTTATATAACAGTGCAGAGACACAGGCCACCATAAGTGAATATGGTATTATACCGAAAAATATTGAAAATCACCCAGTCTTCTGTACCACCAGGAAGGTTATTGTCACAAAATTGTCTTCATTTTCAATCCTCTATCTCTGCACTGGCACCACAGAGTGGAAGGAGCCTTCCAAGGCTCTAATTCCATTTTACTGGCCTCACTCAAATCCTGCCTCATAATTCTCCTTGGAATCAATGGTCGTTCCATACACATGGGGATGAAGCTGTTGTCTTGTCTGCTATTGTCTCACTTCTCCTAAGTAATCTCTTTCGAAGTGTTTATTTGTTATCTTGTCTTAGTCTCTACACATGAATTTTCAACTACCTTGTTTTTATTCAGGTGGCATTTTGCATAGAGAGGCAGGAAGAGCTAGATAGTAGCAAAAGAAAAATTAGCTTGATAAAAGGAAGCAAAATAGTAGCGTCTCTACCTGAGTGACTTCAGCTGTTGTCAGCATCAAATAACTCTTAGCTCCAAAGTATGAGATTTGGTAGAAAATCTGGGTATTTGGTTCACATTTTGTAAACATGAATTAATAATGTCAATGCCACAGTCACCATTAGCTGCAACTCTTGACTAAATGTGAATGAAGATTAATCATTCTCTGTATACCCCACTCAAACAGCTCAACACTGAATTTTTCAAGCAAAAGCAAAAGCACTTGCTTAATATTCAAGAGGCTTCAGGTAGATGAAAAAAACAGTACAATAGCAACAACAACAAAGAGAAAATGCAAACGTTTTGTGTTAGCAATTCTCTATCTGGTTCCAGCATTCAGTGGGATCAGGCTACTCATGGTGTCAACGACTGCTTATTTGAATACTTTTCTTCTGTGGGGTAACTAGCTCTGTAAATATGGCTCTATTAAGAGAGTAGAGATGCATGGGGAACTATTACTTAGAAAACATCTTCTACACTTTTCTGGTAGAAGACTCCTTGAACCTTCAGTGCAGTTAAATAGAAAACATGAATCTTACCAATACCTCTGTCACCCACGGTCTTGAGTGGACTTCTGCTCAACACAAACCTTAGGCATAATGCTAAACAGGAACTATGGATAACAAGTCATCCCATATCCACACTTCAAGGGTTCATACTTTTCTCCCTCTCCTTTTCCAGACTTATAGTCCTCTGTGCATTGCTCATTTCTTCTTAGGTAGAAATGGAAAAGATAAAAAGAGAAGGGGAGCAGATATTTTTATATTTTTATAAATTTTACATTGCAGTGGGATGTATGGCATGGTTTTGATAGTGAGAGGATGGTGAGACTACAGGGGTGGTTTCTGTGAGGAGCTGCCAGAAGCTTTACCTATGTCTGATGGAGCCAATGCCTGCTGGCTACAAGAAAGAGCCACTGCTGGCCAAGGCCAAAGCCAAGGCCTTGACCATGGTTGCGTCTTGGGATAATGTATTTAAGAAGAAGAAAAATAACACACGGTAGCTGCAGACAGAGAAAGGAGTGAGAATATGTGACAGGACTCTGCAGACACCCAGGTCAATGTAAAAGGAGGAGGAGCAGGAGGTGTTCCAGGCACCAGAGCTGAGATTCCCCTGCAGCCCCTGGTGCGGACCATGGTGAGGCAGCTGTGCCCCTGCAGCCCATGGAGGTCCATGGTGGAGCAGAGATCCACTGCAGCCTGGTGAGGACCCCACCTTGGTGCAGGGGAATGGTGTGAGGAAACCTCCCCATGAGGAGGAAGGAGAAGCAGAGACAACATGTGATGAACTTACCGGAGCCCCATTCCCTGTCCTCCTCTGCCACTGAAGAGGAGGAGACAGAAAATTCTGAATGCAGTTGAGTTCAGGAAGAAAGGAGAGGTTGGGAGAGAAGGTGTTTTAAGACTTAATTTCTCACTATCCTATGCTGAATTGATTGGTAATAAATTAAATTAATTTCCCTGAAGTTGAGTCTGTTTTGCTGCTGATGGTAATTGGTGAGTTTTCTCTCCCTGTCTTTATTTCAACCATTTCACAGGAGGATGTAGGAATAGAAGGCATCAAAATGGAGTCCAACCTAAAATCAACATAATCATGTAGTTAGTGACCTTACAGAATGGCAAAATATTCAAGACATTTATTTCAGTGGTCTGTATCCAGGTAAAAAAAAAAAAGCTGAACTTCCTGTACTGAAAATCCTTTGACTAATCTAGTTTCTTCTGTTTAAATTTTCATGATTTAAACAGGAGTCACTGAAATTAAATAGCTGCCTTGTGCAAATTTTGATCAAAAGAGCTCTATAACCTGTCTCAGTGAATTCCTCAGTCTCCTCACTTCTGTTTCATACCTTTCCCATCACCTTCTGAGCGCAGATGCCCCTCTTCCTCCATCTAGCTGAAACTCCTGCCAAACTCTCTTGTCCTTGGACTGTTACCCCAACTGTTGTTCACAAAGCTGCTTAGAGTTCCTTTCGTGTTATCCATACCAAATTTCTTCTTAATCTATTCACTTTATTATGTATTACATTAAGCTCAGTGCAAATTATGTAAACCAAATCCTGGGCTGTATTAGGAGAAAGATGACCAGTAGGCTTTGGAAAGCTTTTATATCCCCACTCTGCTCAGCACTGGTGAGACTGCCCTGGCAGACTGCAACCAGTCCTGTGCCTCCCTCCTGAAAAGGAATGTGGAGAAATAGGGAAAGGTCCTGCAGGGAACAAGAATGATGGACAGAGGCTGTGAGCAGGTGCCCTGTAGGGACAGGAGAGAGCTGAGTTGGTGAAATTTATTGAACGGCAACTAAGGGATATGTAGTGCTATTTATAGAGCTGTACCAGGATTATGGGGCCAAATGCCTCCTGGCAGCACCAAATGAGACATCAGGAAGCAGCAGTCACAAATTGT
The DNA here is from genome assembly GCA_013397915.1 of Daphoenositta chrysoptera. NCBI lineage: Eukaryota > Metazoa > Chordata > Aves > Passeriformes > Daphoenositta > Daphoenositta chrysoptera. The sequence goes on from VZRO01006712.1 coordinate 14,092, forward strand.
TACTTCACAGGCTCAGATCTGAAAAACCTTTTCACTGGTAGAGTAGTGCAGCACAAAAAGAGGTTATGCAGAGACTGTGGCATCTCCTTTCCTCGAGCTTTGGAACACCTGGTTAGACACAGCCACAGCTGATCCAGACTACGCAGCAGTCCTGGCTTTGAGCAGGAGGTTGATCTAGATGACCCCCAGTACCCCGTTTGTGACTGAGATTTGATTAAGCTATGCCAGCATCAGCCACCATCTAGAAAGTTCATTTTCAATTCCGAGGGAGCAGCTAATGCTGTGAGCCACAAGGGCCCCTAACTCATCTTTAATGATAGACTCAGAATGCCTGGAATGTAACATCGAAACAGAGACAATAATTAAGGTAGAAAGATATTCTGAGTAACCAAACATCTCAAAACTTTGTCAGCTGTTCACTCTGATGTTTATTGTAGGTAGGGAGAGAAATGTATCTTTTTTTTTTTTTCCCATTATTCCTTATTTCAGTTCTTTTAAGTTTTGTCTTGTTATTCGTTTTTCTTTGCTAATGGGCTGCCTAGTTTGGTTCCTCTTGAGAAAGCTATAAGGGTGATTAAGTAATTCTTTGTAGTTATTTAAGCTCTGTCTTGTTTTACAGACCAGACAAGCAAACACATTGTAATAACAGGTATAGACAGGAGAAAAAAAATCTTTTTTTTTTTTATTAGGATGTGTAATTGGATTTACTGGGGAACATGGACGAGTCTCCACTAGCACAGGCTTTTACTACATACACTCTGGACTACTTGATGGAAATTAAGTATTATACTTCTGTCCTTTCCATAAATTCTTCATCTTTTAGTTAGATTTCAGCCCTGATATACAGTTGTCACGTTCATCTCACTGATAATTGTTGGGTTACACAATGGGTGTTATAGAGGAGCAGGCCTGAAGGCCTACAAAAGCATCTTCCCTAGGCCTGGTGGTAATCATGGAAACACTTCCAGGTCACCTGAGATGGGCTAGAGAAGAGGACTATGGGTTAGTGACCTCCTTGACCAATGGCCCAGGAAGATTGTGGTTAGTTAGTTAGACCTTATATGGTATTATTTACACCTTACCATGATAGGTAATATCTAGGGAATACTCCAGGTGAATGGGCGAAATCCTGGGATATGATCTTCCTGTTTATATGAGGTTATATCCTGTTTGTGGACTAGTATTTAGGTAACCTGAGCTGCACAATAAACGTCTTTGCACTTCTCCATCTGGCATGCAAAGTCCTTGCCGGGCGTGAATGCTGCAGATAATATACACAATGAATCAAAAATTGACTTATTTTGCAATTTCCAAACTGCAGGACTGTATTGGAAAAGGCTTTTTAAGAGTAAATACTTTCCAATAAGTAAGGGTAATTTTCAAACCCCTTGACTAAGTGCTCAGACAATGGATTATATGATGAGAGATTAGCAGTGGTCAGGTTTACCAGCTAAGGTAGCCACCCTAAAGAAAATATACTCAGCACCTCCCAAAGACAGGTAAGTATTTAGTAAATATTGCAAATGACACATGAGAAATTCAGTAGACCAGAATGACCCAAAACTGAATTTTTCAGCAATATTTTTATGGAGCAGTAATTCAAGTATGTCTTTTTTCAAAGTTCCCTTGGACTGGCAGTGGAATTATCTCAAAGCACATAGAAGCCTAACTGTTATTGTATTTTTAAAGGAAATACACTGAGTATACTTCTGTACCTTTAGCTGTATAATACTCACTTAATTTTCAGGTTAAATTTAATTTATCTCAAGTATGAGGTCCCCAGAACATTAAGACACTACTGAAATATATATATATGAAATTTTCCAGGATCAAAGCTGACTGAAATCATGAAGAGACAGAATCAAACGACAAAAGCACCTTTTACTCCTCTCTTGTACATATTGTCCACCCACCACCGCCCTGAATACCCCACCAATTAAATTGTCATTTCATGCTGTTTTGTCTATGTGATTTGGCATTGCCCTTTTCTGCCAGAGTGGTTTTCCTGTTTAGCCCAAATATGAGCCTTTTGTCAGATCCATTTTACAGAATGAGTTCAATTCTGTAGACATCTGGTGGAGTACTGACCTCCCGACTGGGGCTAATGATGAAGCAGTTATCAGCCTGGATTTACCATCTTGCAAAGAGTTTTACAGAAGAATAAAATCAGCATTGTAACAGTTATTTTCAGCTATATTGAGAGAGTTAGTTCCCTCTCTGCAACTGCATTTTCTCTCTCAAATATGCTTCCATGGTAACATACACAGAGCTGCTGCAATGGTTAATCTCAGAAGTTTGGCTTTCCCAGTTGCTAATATTCTGCACCGAATCTTAATTGAAATCCTAATAGCACATAGTAGAAATAACATTTGCAAATCTTTGTGTTACTTTTGCTTCCTGATCTATTTCAAATTATCTTCTGTTTCAAGTAGTATTTTAAAAAAAAAAAAAAAGCACCAGAAGATTTCTAATTAATATAAACTTAAAGGTAAACACTCTAAGGGAAATTAGGATAATTCATACTTTATACCTGATGCACCATAGAAATTTAGTAAGTATTCCAGGGGAGGGGTGGCAGTTGAGTAGGTGCATAATATATTGAAAAAAGAAGCTCTTGGTATCTTCAGTGATGGGCAAAATCAAATTCTAAAGCACCTTCTGATAGCATTTGTGGAAAATTTCAGCCAACATGTGTTGTTCACATCAGGGTTGTTCCTTTTTACTGGGATGACAGCCACAAGCTCTTTGTTGAATGGATTTGATAATAAGTGAGCTATATGATTTTACTATTGAGAATATAATATTTTGTGTGGTCTGTCCTTGAGCATCCATCAGTATTGATGCAGAACATCCAGAAATAACTGGCTAAAATAATATTTACTAGAAGTATTGGGCATGTTTTATCCCTGTCAGTGAAAAATCTAATTTGTTACACTATTTACACATTTTGTTTACTTAATGGGACCTGTAGGTGAAGTCCATGAACAATTGCAACTGTCTTCCAACTAAGGAACTATACTTCCAGTACTGTTATAAACACTTGTATTATACAAATTACATTTTGTGTTTGCTCTAAACCTTCTTAATTCTAAAGAATCTCAGGTTAGCATTAATGTAGCTGGATCTGCTTAGTCATATAGAAAACAGGAACATGCTATTAGTGAATATTCACAGAAGCCTTATACTTGAAGAAATTTCTGAACATCTTATAGGAACTCTGCTGCAGAATGAGAATCTTCAGAAGGGCATTTAGTAGTCTCTTTAACAAAAAGATAAAGCTTTTTCCTTCTTGTCTTATTGTAGATGGATTCCAAAATAAGCATCAAATAGGAGCTGCATCCAACAGATTTTTTTCCTGCAACTGCCTTTTTTGTATTCTAAACAAGAGACACAAGCCTGTGGTCCCGATGAAGGTAGGATATGACCAGTTTGTTTTAAGAATTATAAAAAAAGATTAATTGGAACTGCATGAACAATCTGATTTTTGTTACTCTTAGCTTAAAATTGCCTGATGTTATATAAATCTTGTGCTTTCTTAATATGTAAGTAAGAGAGAGAAAACTGCTTGTCTGTTTTGGTTGCAAAGACTGCCTTCCAAATCTGAATAGCTGCTGTTTTGTCCTGGCCTGAAAAGCTGAGCTTTGGGCTGCATGAACATTTTCCATTACATCAGCATGACATTAATCTGCAAGTAAAGTCATAGCTAAGGGTCACATTTGCAAACAGATGAGACACACACTGAAATTACCATTTCTGTTTGCAGCCAAGCTGAGTGTCAATCAGGCAGTTGCATGTGCAGCAAGGCAAGTGAGCAAATGATAGAAAATTTCCAGCACATTTTCCCTCCCCGAAGAGAAATTCTGAATGAAACACTAGATATACTAACAGATGAAAATTGCTAATGTCTTATCATGTCCATCTTTCCATTGGCAGTGACTGGAATCATCTGTGAATTAAGTTATTGCCATTCACATGGCTGTTCATGTGCTTTGTTCTCTGCCAATACCTTGGGGAGTCGGGCTCTCTGCTTCTGTGGTTAGAAAGTGGAATTGTGGAGCCCTTTGAGAGTTTTTGCTTATAGTAAAATACTGACATATTCAGCCTAAAGCCATTCTTCACCATTATGTTTGCTACTAAGATGCTTTGTAAACAGTTTAAACTGCTGTGACTGCCTTCTGTATTATTCAGAAATGTATTGAAAATACATTTTATTGAGTGAAAAAAATGAAAGGAATCATAATGGAACCTAAGACTTACAGTAACATGTAGGGTCAGTTTAGTTTTAGATAGTAAAAGAATTGCATAAAAAAGAAAATATGGTTCCTGACCTAGCATATAGGAACAAATGAGGGTTTTTACTGAGCTAACTTAAATTTAAAACTGTTAGAAATGGATACATGCAATCCTTTAAAATTTATATGGTAGCTTATTCCTTTCTTTATAAAATTAACTGAAAAAGGATAGAAGATAGGGAAGAAGATTATGAAAGACTTCAGGATGGTTGACAGAAGCATCCATGTTTGTAAAAAATCTGATATATCCAATCCAGTAAAGATCAAATGATGGCAATAAAGGATATGGGACATTGTTTTCCCATGGTTTCAGTAAATAAGCCCTGTGTTTTTATCAGGAAGTGACCTTTCTCTTGATTTTCATGTTTCAGCAACACTGAAAAAAGTCTGTAGAATAACAACACATAAGCTGTACATACGATAACAGTAGTAACTATATAATCTTAACTGAGGCTGTACAGTCAATGGTTTTTCTACATGTAGCCATAAAACCTACTAGTAGAGGCTAAAGTCCAGTTATTCAAAGAATCGATCTCCTCGCCATATATTCCTTCAATTCACCATATATTGCCTTCTTGATAGTCTGAGATCAAGCTTCACAATTAAAAAGGCAACTGATTTCAAACATATTTAATGGCTAAGCAGAAAAGAAATTTTTTGTCTCTTGGTACATGACACTATTAGCAGATTTTCATGATCTTTGGTAGAAGCAATTGAATTTCCCAGTATAATTTAGAATTACAATAACCATATCAAACAATAACTATCTAAAAATGAAAAAATATGCATCACACACATGCTCTTTTCATTTTTTACAGCTTTGATTAATTCTTGTCCCTGTCCTTCCATTTATTTGTCACATAAAATTGTATGCTTATGATAAAAAAGGATATATCCATTTACTGCAGGTAAATCTGTGTCAACTGTATAAAAGTGCTTAATAAATGAAAGCAAAATTATCCTTTTAAAGTCATTAAGAACTCCAGTAAGGACAAAAATATATTTTACATATATATAAGGCATTTAATTTCTCCCCTTTTGCTTCCTTCCTTCCTCTTTCTGAACCTTTGTTCCAGCAGCAGAACTACAAAATACCTTTCAGGCCCAAGAGTAGATGTAGTTTCCAGAACTATTTGATGTGATACACCAAAGTGGATGAAATAAGAAGAGCAACATTCAATTCAACACATTTGTAACCAGCAAGGTGTCAAAGAAGAAGCTTGGAGGCTTATCAGCAATGGGAGTTGGATGTTCTAGAATTGTCTCATAGACAATATCATTGTGGCCGTACAATGATCCTAATTATGCCCAAAGTTTTAAAAGGAAAAGGAATGTACCAACAAAATTATACTTTGAGTCCACTGGTGACAAAAATAGCTTAAGTGAACTCCTGTAATTGTTTTGCTGTGGTTCGTTTTGTTCAGCCAGACTGAAGTATTACAGGCATACATTAATGCTATTTGTAAAGAAAACTTTTAATAAGCAATACTCCTTTAAGGAACAGCTCCAACAGCTCTCTTCAAGTAGCTCTTTTAAAAAAATTTTTAGGAGACTTGGGAAAAAGTCCATGAAGTTTACTTACTGGAAGAATATTTACAGGAACATGAGAGATGAAAATCCATCACTTTTCTACTTTTTTTGCTATGAGAAATGATGCTTGACTTTCTGATCACTAGGCTTGAAAAATCAGTCCTGTTAAGAGAGCCTCAAAACTTTTTGGAGGAATGCCACAAGGAAGATGGTCAATCAGGAATATTTTTCTCGTAGTGGAACATAAAATTGATAGAATCTGATCTCAGAGTATTTCTCAATATCTCCCTGCAAAATAGTAGCTGTTTAATATCCATTCTCTGGCTGTTTTCTCAGTTGATCTACCTGATGATACTAAATAGTAGAAGTAAACAGAGGCTTTAGTAGAGTGTTTTTGTTCACAGCCAGTTCAGGAGTGAGACAGTTCAAAAGCAGAACAATTACTTTTCAGCAGTTCAGGCATTCTGAAATGCAGACTCAGAATATCAAAGGGCCAATCATATCTTGAAATTTGAGTCTGAAGATTTTGGAAGAGCTGCAAATCTGTAACTTGGGCTGAAAGCACTTCATTTATGTGTGTGTGTGTGTTTTCAGTGACTGCAATTCATTTGAAAAGGCAACTCACATATACAGGCAATGAACAGTCATTGAAATCATTGATAAGGAAATACAATAGCAATCAGTTCCTTCATCCTGATTTTAAAATCAGAGCCATAACTTTGTGTGTCAGACTTCTCTTCTGGATCAAACAACTCATGAATTTCCCACATGGGAAGTTAGAGCAGTAGGCAAGATGTGCTGAAGCCAAGATCCTCCCAACTCCCCAAGCATGGAGAGATGTTAGGATGGCATTTTCCCCCTGATTCTGGCTGTTTTCCCTCTGAAGTATAAGGAGAAAGCACCCTCATTCCTGCTCTGAGAAAGCAGGGAAACAAAGCAGCCAGACACAGCCATGTGAGTGTTCCGTTCCAATGGAATGATGAGTTACATATTATGGTCTTTGTGAGCACTATCCAGGCAGGAGAAAGGAAAAGATGATAAGCTAGGACAGCTGACTTGCTTAGAAAGATTTAATAGACTACCTTCTGCTGAGAGTGGAAGGTGTCAGAAAAAAATGAGATGTTCTTTCTCCTTAAAATTTTTTTCAGTGGGATGCAGTTCAGCACCTTTTCCCATACAGCTATCACGTTGGCCTTTCCTATATGCAGGGCTCCCAACGCCCTGGTGAGATGATGGTGTGGTGGGTGCCAGGCCAGGCTTGGCAGTCAGGGAGGCCAGTGGCTGGGACAGGACCAGGGCTTGGGGCTCCAAGGCAGCTCCCAAGCATGAGGTGCCTTCCCTGCCTCAGGAAGTCCAGCCAATGGTGCATTCACCTCTGGCATGCTGCTGGTCCCTACAGAATGAGTGCCTGCAGGAATTCCCAGTGTGCAGCTCAGTGAGGGAAAAGAAATATGATGATGACTACTTGATGGAAATTAAGTATTATACTTCTGTCCTTTCGATAAATTCTTCATCTTTTAGTTAGATTTCAGCCCTGACATACAGTTGTCACGTTCTGTTGTACAGTTGTTGTACACAACTGTGTAATTCATAAAGCCATGCCTTGTATCTGGCTAGAGCATTAAACAACAACTGCTCCAAGGAATTGAGACAAAGGAAGAACAGTTTTCTACTTAACTAAGAACCTAAAGAAAGCAGACTTGACAAAGCTGTTTGGTAAGTATCACTGAGCACTGCAGTTTGCAGTGTGTCAGCCAGACCTGCACTCACCACCCTGTAACAGGCACAAGGCAAGGGTGCACATCCAGAACGATGCCAGATGGAGACAAATGGGTCCTCTCCTGCTGGGGAAGTCTTGTCATCTCCTGGATGTGCTGTAGCTGGGAGAAGTGCCAGGTGGAAATACCAGGGTGCCTCAGCTATGAACTTATATTTCACAGGTAGGGCTGTGGCCAGCAGTGCATCTCAACATAAGACATAGAGCTTGTATTATTTTCAAAACAAGGCTTGTTAATTTTAGTTGCCACAAAAAAAAACCCAAACCACTAAAAAAGCCACAGAGAACAGGCACACACCCCCAAAAAAAAACATAACAAGAAACCAAAACAAACAAAGAAAAAAACAACCCAAAAAACACAACCAAAAAAAAAACCCAAACCAACAAAAACCCCACAACAAAACAAACCAAACCAAACCAAACCAAAACAACAACCTCCCCCGCCAAAAAAACAAAAAAGCCCACAAAAACTACACCACAAAATCTCCATATAAAACACATCCCCCACTCCCCACTATCTCTATTTCTCTTTGCGTAGATAACGGATAATTTTATGCTAGCCGGTTTAAAAAATGTGAGCACTTCAGCTTCTAACCTTGTTGACCAGCTTGGTGCCACAAAATCCGCTGGAGATGAAACTCCAGTGCTGCCTTTGGGGTAGGAAGAACATGCAAAGTCTCATAACAAGATTAACATTTCATGGATTTAATTGCAGCTTCTGGGTGCCACTTCAGAAGAACTTATCAATTCGGTTGCTGATGTATTCATTTTAATGTCTCCTCCTTCTTTTTGGCCCATGTGATAAGGAGTAAATCACCCATAGCCCTGCATGACTATTGACACCTCAGAGTCACTGAACCTGAAATAATTAGCTTTTGTGAACTGACCTACATTGCCATGTGAACAGGTATACAGATTCTAACTACAATGCAGACAAAATAATTTATCTGGTAGAACTAAACTCCAGCAAATGTTGGTCTGAATGAGAGTTCACAACCATCATCACAGTTTGTCAATAGCAACCAGATTAATTTTAACTGCCAGAAATATAAGAAATAGTTGGAATCACCAAAGCTGCAGTGCAATAAAGATGCACAGTAACAAAGCTTTTGTAACAAATGCAGCTTTTGTTCCTAGATCTTCATGTTTACTGAAAGGTCATTACAATGGACCAAGAAATAACTCCTTTTGCAGAGACTGAATGGTGAACTACAGACTACAATGGGTCTCAACTTCTCTATTTAGACTAATCTATAACCTGATTTTCTAATGTTCACCTAGAACATCTACTCAAAGTAAATATGTAAATATGTAACTACCAGCTTGGAGAACCAACACCATTTTTTACCTTTGAACTTACCAGACTTTAAAGTTAAGTCTGTCTTACTTGCTTATAATTTCTTTCCCCTGCAACACAGACTTTCTGATTTTATACTTTCCCAGACACAGCTGCATTTCCAGACCTGCTCTGTGACAATTGATTTCTATTTTTATTCATTGGGAGAGAAGCTTTGTGCTTGCCTGATATGTCAAAATCTTCTTCATAGGCTTGAGAAATTACCAAGTACTCTTTATCTATTCTGAGAGGAATGGAAGACTTGGTATCAGCTCAGCATGCTTAAGCCATAGCTAGGCAATGCTTTTGAATCTATTAGATAAATGGCTAGCCCAAGTTTTGTAGATGTTTGAAGAAAATTCACATAGCTTTGTGTTCAGAGGGTGTCTGAAGTTTAAGTAAAAAGTGTTTTTCTCACCCCTCTGTCACTTGTCATCAAGCTCCACAGTTAACAACAGACAGGGAAGAATAATAATGAAAATTCTGTTTCCTGAAGATTTGATACAAAGCTTTTCTTGAACAATTTAAGGTCTTTTAAAATAAAGATAAATTTAAAAAAACAAACTAATCACAAAAGACAAGCAACAAACTACCTGGCATTCCTAGCTGTGTCAGACAGGTATAAGGTACATTTACTTACTTATATAGGAGTTTTAGATCAACAAAGCAACAGTGGCCAGACCTTGTCAAATGTCGAGATTTATGAGGGGCAAGGAGGTATAGGCAAGCCAGAGTAAATTTACATCCCTCTGAAGTTATAAAGTAGCTGAAATGTTATCAGTTGGCTATGACTATGTGATTTTGAAGGCCAAAGGACTGTGATTTGAAGACTTCATGTTATTTTATTTCAAGTGATTTTCAGCTATCAAACAAGTAGCTTTGCTGCAGTATATTTTTGTGATCCATGTGTCTGTGCCTTTGGAAGCTGAGCAGACAGACAGCTAGAAGCTAATAATGACAAAGAACACCACAGTTTTCTGGTTTGTTAATATCTGTTTTTATGACATAGATTATCTGGATTAATCTGAGAGATGTACATCCAGCAAAATAACTCAGAGTAAGCATTTACACAGTGGATGTTTATGCTGGGTTTGTCTGGGATAGAGTTCATTTTCTCCACAGTAGCTGGTATGAAGCTATGTTTTGGATTTGTGCTAAAAACAGTGTTGATAACCTAGAGATGTTTTTGTTATTGATGAGCAGGGTTTACACAGAACCAAGGTCTTTTCACCCCACCCCACTGGTGAGGAGGCTGAGGGTGCAAAAGGGTTGGGAGGGGACACAGCTGGGACAGGTGACCCTAATGATCAAAAGGATATTCTAGACCATACATTGTCATGCTCAAAATATAAACCTGCAGAAAGAAGAGGGAAGGAGGGGATATTTGGAGTTTTGGTGTTTGTCTTCCCAAGTCACTGTATCCAATGATGAATCCCTGCTTTCCTGGAGATGACTGAACACCTGCCTGTCCATGGGAACTGTTGAATGAATTCCTTGTTTTGCTTTGTTTCCATATGTGGCCTTTGCTTTGCTAATTAAACTGTCCTTATCTCAACCTACAAGATTTTTCACTTTTAATTGACAGGTTCTCTCCCCCATGCCACTGGTGGGACAGTGAGAAAGCAACTGTGTGGTGCTGAGTTGCTGGTTGGGGTTGAACCATAACACTGTTGACACATACACAGCCCATAGCAGAGTCCTGAAAGTCACTGGCTCCACTCTTACCATGTGCTTGAGTGCTTCTATGCTTGAGAAATAGTATTTATGAAAGCCATAAATCTTCAGTAGAGTTGAATCTAGTTTGCACTGTACACCATTGCTCACCATCTTTTACCAGGTCTTATCTTCCATGTTATTACCCCAGCCTGACCATTTAATCAAAGCGTTAGTTAAACTAGAGGGTTTGTCACTTTTCTTATCATATCCCTTGGCATTAAAAATCATGTGTGGTGTACAATTAACACTTACTTGATATAAGGTATGGTAGGTCACTAATCTAACAGTTTTACGTGGTCTTCTCAATATGGGTGTCGTGGGTTGGAGCTGAGGTGATTGACAGTTCCTCGATCCAATTACGTTTTTCTAGTTCGCATATTTAAACCTGCTGGAGGCACGGGAACTTCCTTTTGGAATCCAGCTCTCCTGCTGGGAGCTGGGGGGGGAATGGCTCTGCGCCCGACCCTCAAAGCAGGCCCAAGCCTCCCTTCCCCCGGCACCAGGGCACAAGTCCCTGGAATGCTGCAGGAGACCCTCCCCACCAAAGTCG
>VZRO01006712.1:25855-57263 GCA_013397915.1 Daphoenositta chrysoptera
GGGGGGGGGAAGTGCTGGAAAGAGGGGAGGTGCTGGGAAAAGAGGGGAATGGTTTTTTTCTTTACTTTCTTAGTGTTTCTTTTTCTTTTTTCCAAGTAATAATAAACTTTCTTTATATTCTTTAAAGTTTTTAAGCCTGCTTTGCCTTTCTCCTAATTCATATCTCACAAAAGCAAATAAGTAAACTAAACCACTACACTAAATTGGTGTTTCTGCCCGGTTTTTGAACTAAACTTGCTACAATGGGTTATTTTGATGTATTAAAACAAACTCTTTTTGAACTGAAGACATGAGAGTTCACAATTACAGGACACTAATTGTGTAGCATTTACTGATTTGTTAGATCATTATGAATTCACTTATTGTCAATAAATTAATTTTGGTAGGGCTTTTTAAAATCTACCTATCACACACATGTAAAGATAACACAGCACAGAAAAGTTAAACTCAACAACCTGATTTTAATTCTACTAAAACCAAGAAAACAGATTCTTACAACTGTAAGAAAGTGTATTCAACTGTATCAGCACACAGGTTTAGCTGAATTTGGACCCATTGAGTTAATTTGTGATTAAGAAATATTGTACTCTATAGTTGAGCTGAGTCTTAACAGTAAAGATAAATCTTAACAGAAGTTATTTTTTGTGCTAAAATCTATATCCAGCTCCACTGGACTTCTAACCTCCTGTACAGAGGTGTGACATTTAAACGATTCTTAAGAGCTTGTTACCTTTCACTAAGGTACTCTGAACTGTCAAGAAAGACCTACAAAGATATGAAGATTTTCAGGCTAGAATTGCCAAAAACCTCTTGGCTGGTAGAATTTGCAGTAGCACAATGCATCACTATGAAGCACAATCAATTGATTCTTAAGTGACCATTATTTGGGAAGAAGGGAGTGTGTTCCTTAGTGGAACTGAGTGAGATGCTAACAGACAGCATTTTACTGTCAGTTTTCAGAGCTGCAAGAGGAATATGCAGAAGGAAAGCGAGTCTTCAGAATCTCCATTCCTTGTCATTACAGCTACCTCCTCAGAAATGCAAAGAAAACAGAGAAGCAGTTCTCATGGCTTGCCTAAGGCTGCCTTTTACAGCAATTGATGTCTAAAATAATTTAATCCTATCGTGTGCTTTTCTTCAGACACCAGTTTGAGAGAAGTCTAGTCACTAGGCTGTTGCGGTGTGCTATGGCAGGTTATTGGTTTGCCACTGCCAGCTCCTCCCCTCTCCTGTGTTTGGTTCCTCCCTCTGGAAAATTCTGTATTCCCCGATACCCCCACAATATTCCTCCCCTCCCACAATGTTCCCCATTGGTTCTGTACCCTTTGCCCGCCAGAATTCAAACCCCGCATCCCTGCACCATTGGGTGTTTTTTATTCTCCCCTCCCACTCTGTAAGGCATAAAACACCTGCATAACAGCCCTTCGGGGCTTCTCTGCACGACCTTGGCACCCCAATAAACCCTGTACCCTGAGAAGCCCCTCCGACTCCCTCCTTCTTTCCAGCGTGCCCGCACCACCGGTGGGTCTGGTGAACCCGAACTGGGACTTTGCCGACCCTCCCAAGCCCACGAGCAGCCTCCACCATCCTCTCCTATCCGGGTGGGTGCCGGCACTGGCAAATACATAGCTAGCTGGACAGCCAGTGTCCTGGCACTAGGCTCTTATGCCTCTATTTAGCCTTGATTTATCAGAAGTTTCTGCTAGGAAAAATCCCAGACTTTTCAAAAATACAGAACCATGAACACACTCATGGCACTGCTCTCTTCTAGTGGTGGAAGGTACACGTCCTTCTTTTACAGCCCTACACAAAAATGGACTTGATGCCATTTGTGAAGAGCTGTCAGTGTATATGAGAAGCAACTATATTCTACTTTCACCTCTTCCAAGGTTACCTCTTCTGATGCAGTAATATAACCTCCTCCCTGACTTCAAAGACCCATTGCAATCAGGTTTTCACCCTGAGCCTTTAGAGGTATGGTATGGACACCTAGAGTTTAAGAGAAAAATCCTTACCAAAGACAATAACAGCAAAACTCACTTTTAAAATGCAATAATGGTTCTTAAAGACTTTATTTTGAAGTTCTTGATATGGCTTCTTTTCTACCACCTCTGCTCAGAAACGTGAGAACACCAAGGGCAGGATGATGGAACTTTCCATGTTTAATGAGTGATAGGGTCAATTCTGAGTCATGCTCTTGTTCTCCAGCCTTGACAGGGAGCTTCAGCTCAGGCAAAAGAATATCTAGATCTAAGGTGTTTGGCAAGGAGACATCAACACAGGATTTTTCTCTTTTCCAAGAGGCTCCAGAAATTCCTATTGCTTTTGGATGTTACAGTAACAGCATGAACCAAACTGCAGCATATTTTTAGTCATTAGAGGGACTGACACATATCTCAAGAATTCAGACAGGAAATTAGAAACAAAAATTACGATCCCCTGTCTCAGTGCATTTGAAATACTCAATTAATAGATTTTTGGTGTGAGTTTTTGTCCCTTGCTTGCCACAACATGCCATGTGAATACACTTAGAAAAGACTGCAACAACCTTTTAATGTTGAAAGTTTTAGGTAACGGAGTTGTTAAATTCTCAGTCCAAACACACCTTAACGTTTCAAACCTCCACTTATAGACCATAAACTTTAAGCTTTGTGACATTTTGACAATCATGGTAATTTCTTGTGGTTACATCTTCCAGTAAATATGTTATGAGATTTGCAGAATTTATACTACTGCCACAGGACCTGTAGCACACTTGTTTTCGTTAATATTTCAGATTCTAAGAGACCAGCAAGGGATACTATTTATTCCAAGTGCCATAGGACATGGAAAAGAAGCTCTAATATATCCATTATCTGTGTCAATCTGCATTTTAAATATCACTTATAATTTCTGCTATGTTTTACATCTGGTCATAGTTTTGGTTTGCATCTGTTTTGTGCTGCAGTTTTCTATGCTTTTATGCCAAGCAGTATTATGTCTAAATATATCTACAGTTTATTATTTATTTAATCAATCTTGGCAAGATGAGTAGTTTTTTTTTTTAAGTTCAACAACATACGACAAACCCTCCCTGTGTCCCTGAAACAGACAGTTTGAAATGTGAGAATTTGGTGAGAACTGAACACTTCCTTCCCTTTTCTTTTAATGAGACTTTTCAGTACATACCCAGAGGTAGCTGTAAAATTAGATTACAAGGGGAAGCAAGTCTGTTTAGAATAATTTGGTTTTGCCTGAAATTGGACATGCTCAATGCATTGTAGTAACAATTTCCTTTTCAATGCAGATTCTGTGCAGTGATGAAACATGTACATTACATCTGATGATCCCAAAAGTGTTAAGCAATTGTCATGGCATTGACAAATCACACATAGCAGAACATCAAAATACAACTGCTGGGGGCCTGTATTTTCCTGCAGAAATAATAGATAGGTTTCAGAGTCATCAACTCAACAAGCCTCGGGTTCTCATTCCTAAGTACTTTCTTTCAATAAGAAGTCAGCTCATCCATTGCTGAAGTATATTACCTACAGTTATTACTTCTCCATTAGAAAAACAAATCAATGACATGACCTGTCTCAGTCTGTTCACACTGTTAACACTGTATTATAGTCTTACTTCTGAATGAATAAATTGTACCAAGTGGATTAGAATCTCTTGCTTTAAGCTTCGGACATCTGACCCAGTAAAGACAACGCAACTCTCTCTGTCAAGGACAATGGGTGAAAAATTATGTTCCATTACTCATGAATACTACAATCAATTTATTATTTTCTAGAAACAGGCTCTTGAACCTATGCCATCACTATGCCATCATCTTCTCACAAAAAAAAAAAAAAAAAAAAAAAAAAAAAAAAAAAAAAAAAACAAAAAAATATTATACACAGANTTATACTCAGCTGCCTTTGAGGATTACTGCTAATTTTGTTTCTCATGGGCAAATGGGCAAAACACTTTCTACTATAAATCAAATGACAACACTATATGAGAATTGAAGAATTTCTTGTACATTTCAAGGGAATATGCTGGCTACAAAATGGTGTCACTTCTTCTGCCGGAGGTTTGAAGTGACACTTGATTAAATTAGCTTCAGGCAGGAGTTCTACTCCCTCCAAATCAACTAATGATGCTAAGTCCACAACTGAAGAGCTTAAAGCAAAGCATTACAAAGCACAGTAATTTTAAAGGGAATGCATATCTTGCAAGACAGTTGCTCTTTGACATAATAATCTTGTTAATTGAAATTAGATATCTGATCTTCTGAATTTTAATGTGTGCTGAAGAACCCATATTCCAGCCCATCCAAATCATATCAATTTTTGATGCTCAAACAGCAGATTAATACAGTAAAAAGAAAGGGATTATGCAGTCTCTTTACTGCATGTATCAACTGAGTTAGAAAGGTTTTAATATTATCAAGGCCATGAATGGATACACTGTGTTACTGTTTTGTTGACAGAAACAGCAAATACATGAGGTATTCTTTTACTCAATGTGTTCTTATGACTTTCTTTGGAAAGTCCATAGCATTTTTGGACTTACTTGGCTTGGGGGTTCCACTCAAGAGAGTAACATTGTCAGTCCTCCTTAATGTGCACTATGACTGACACTGTCCTTTAAAAGCACATGCAGGCAAAAAACAGGATACAGAAACTTAAAGATTTAGATGTCTCTGCTGTAAGAACACATGTTGAACCACAACATTAATACTTAAACAAAGCCATGCACTTTTATACTCTCTGTGATCAAGTAAACCCCCTGATGATATTGAGAAATTCTGCCCTGAAGTTTCTAGTTATGAAGCACAATTCACAAATTTAGATGAATTAGAGTTTTGACAATTTTGATTTCTTCTTTAGTTATCCCACTACTTCTTAACAAGAACTAAAAATGTGAAATAAGTTTCAATCACAGGTGTCTGTCCTAGCCAAGAGAACTTTTGAGGTATGCTTGTAAATAATTATTTTTATAATAAAAAAATGATGTGTGGAAAGAGCTGGATGATACGGGGCAAAAATCAATTCCTCCCAACACCATTTCACATATATTTTAGCTGCTTTCAGGTTTAAACCCTGATTGTAAATTTGCAAAATTAAGGAAATGAAAAAAGAAACTTTGAAGATATTTTTATTTTACAAGAGAAACAGAAGAAGGGCATGTTTTAGAATTATAACCAAAAAACACTGACATACAACCAAAATACAATTTTTTCCCCTTGCCCTTCCAACCTAATAACAACTGTAGCATCCCAGAGATATGCTTTCTGTTGCAAGAAGAACCCTGTTTAGATGGATTCTGTAGAGCATAAATAACCTTTTTCAAACTGGGGTATTTGTCTCTGACACAAGACCTGTCCCCCTCCACAACAGCCTGCTCGTAGTGTCTGCTTTATATTTTTGTCAGGGCTTGCAGCATGGTTTTGTTCAGTATTTGAAGAATCTTCTGCAAGAGGTGATTTATTTCCCCCCTGGTTCACATTCCGCTATTTAAAATGCATTCTGGTGAACTTTAAATTACAGCATAACAAATTAAACCAGAGGAGGCCCTAGGCATTTATAATATTAACAGCTGGAGCACTAACAAATATTTTTCCAATTAAAAAAGCTCTAGCTCATTAAGAGTGAGGGAAAGTTCATTTCAGATCTTCAAATGCAACAGGCTACTAAACAGTCAATTAGCTTTTGAGTCATGTCTTGTCCTCCTAAGTGAATGCTAATACCACTTTATTACTTGAATATTATACCTAAGAAAGAACAAACAATCTATTTCATACCTGGTAATTTTTTTAATGAGCCCTCTTATAGGCCACTGCTAATGCCACATGTATTACATTCCTAAGGTCAGCACACATACCGCCTGTACTGCTGACTTTGAGATTTACGTTCTGTGCAATAACTAAACCAAAGATTATACTGCAATGGTGAGACTGGTGGTTACAGATAGTAAAGGTTACATTTCCTTTCACTTTTAAATCAGTGAATTTACCATTTTACCACTTCTATCCATCACTTACTGCTTTCAGTCCTGCATATTGCAGTTTGTAGACCTCCTAACATGCACAGGGTACACTTCTTAAAAAAATGCACTTAGGGATAAGAAATGCAGATTGAGATGCAGCTTGAAGTGCAGAATCGTTTTTACTCTGCTGAATCATATGCTTTACTGTAAGGAGTAGAATTAGATATGGCTGAAAGTTACTCAGAAAAAAAAAATCCCAGAGGTAGGAGTAAGAAGATGGTAATTTGCAAAGAAGCTTTTAAACAGAAAGTTACCATGGGTAGAGTTTCAGGTCAGATAAACAACTACAAAGTAGAGAGTAGCCCCTAGTTGACACAGGATAAAATTAGATGAAGAAATGTGACACTGTATCTGACTGTATGCTAGAGTTCTGCACAGCCAAACTCAGAGCTTGTAGTGACAGTTTTCCGAATTCCGTAATTTCTCCTTACTTATAAAAGCATCATAGAATATCTTGCGTTGGAAGGGACCCAAAAGGATAATCAAGTCCAACTTCTGAAATGAAGAAGGAATGTTAAACGAAGAGGGAAACTTCACAGATTTGAGAGAGGAAGATTTTGCACTAATGAAAGGGTGTGTACAGAAATGTTGAAGTTCCAGATATATATTCACCATGTTATCTTCAAGAGCAACAGCTACTGCTTAATTGTTAAAATTAGATAATGTTTATCACATGTGTGTCACGGATATGCAAGAGGGGACACATATATTTTGAAGAAGAACTTTTTAAGCAGAAAATAGTGAAGAAAACCCTGTTCACCAAAGATTACTGCAGCCAGTTACCATAGCCCTCCTTACAGGCTGGATACTGGGAGATCTGAGCCTGAACAAGGATTTTTTGAACAACTTTTCCCCAGGCATAGTAAGAAAGAAACAACTTCAAAAGATTTTGTTTTAACCCTCCTTCATTTCATTTTTTGTTTCATGAAACAAGAATCTCCAGGTCAGAAATTGTTAACCTCACTCAAATCTGCAAGGATAGAGATCAGGACGGCCCTGAGGCTTTAACACTGTAGCATGGCACTTGGGAACTGCCTCGAGCCTGGGAAATAGCCTTCAGCTCCAGGATGTTTGATTGCTTTTCCTTTAGAGCTAGTGACACTATGCCCAGAGTCAACTTCCATCTACATGGCAGCGAATTCTGATTTAGACAATATTGCCCCTATTTGCTGCCTTGCTCCAAAACTCAGAAAGAAAGCATATCACATTTTGAGACAGCGTGTACAATCATTTAGAGAACAAAATCCATAAAGCCGTTTTGTCCAGGGCAAAAACTATGCTAATTTATACCGTGGAGAAATCAAAGTTCACTGTTGAATTGAATGCCAATTAAATAGACAATTCACAAGCAACAGCAGCTTTTACAAAAAGAAGAGTGAAAATAGCCCATTTTTAGTTTTTCTCCGCAGTATACTCTTCTCTCTCTATTTTTAGAGACCAAAAGCACATCTTAAAAATGTTATTGTCTTCCATATATTTTTGAAAAAAAAAAACAAACCTCTATTTTTATTCTTATATTTAATTGCTATAGCCTCTTGATGGATGTTGTATCTCTTCAAACAAGCAATACAGATCTGAATTTCTCTCTCTTGTGAAAATCTAATCCTACTCTATCAAGTTTATAGATTACATTAACATTTTCATACTTGTTCTGTTTCAGAAAATCAGAATGTAAGGGTAGTCCTAAATTGTTTTTGCTTGAAACTGAGTAGCAACTGGTAAGCATTAAGGACAGTTTCTTCTTCATCCTGAAGAATAATTTATCTCAGAGAAGAGAATAAGTTGGTACAGTAACGGTAGAATTGAGAAATGCCAGCCTCATTCAACCTGTCTCCACAGGAGAGACTCAGTACAGATGGATTTTAAAATAACAATGAAAATTAAATGCATATTAAAGAGCAATTCACTTTTTGTGTGCAATCTCAAGCTACTCTACACTCTTCACATTCCTATTTGAACACAATTTACTGCAGTTATTCTAGCATAATTTTGTTGTCTTAAGCATTCAGATGAGAACCTCTTGAGCAGTGAACAAAGATAAAAAGAATTGTTTAACCTGGAATGCCAAAACTGTGTCTGAAGACATTACTTCCTGCAGGTACAAATGCCTCAATAAGTGAGTACCAGGAGAAATGTTTCTTAGCAAAATGTTTTTACATCATGACAGCTCTTTCCCAATTCTTGAGCCATTTCAGCTGAACACAATCTGAACCAGTACTTACATGTATTTAAAAAAAAAAAAGAAAGCTACCATATTTCTTGGTGAGTTTCCTTGTCTGTTTTGGTGGGTTTAAAGCTCTCAAAGTTTCACCATTTTACACAAGATGGACCAGTATGGACTAGTACAAGACAAAATTTCTTGGGATAATGAGGCATCTCCTGGGATCTTTCAAATAATTCTGGTATACATAGTGAGAGAAAACGCTTTCTAAAAACATCCTGAAATTTCACCCAGAATGATCTCCCTTGAATGTTATTTCACTGACAGTCACATCTAGAGGGAAACAAGCAATGAGAGAAAACAGGATGAATATACATTGTCTCAAGGTAGGCATCCTAATTTTCAAGAAATTAAAGAAATTCCAGGTCCAGTAGAAAAGTCTATGTTATAAGACCTAGTAAGTAAAATCTTCACTGTGCAATAAATTTTTTCAAATCTGTGGAGGTGTCTGTCTGATCTGAAATAGATATTCTTACTCTCAACCTCATTACTTCACTGGCATTTCAATTTATAGCTTAGGAGCACCTCCTGGACATCTGTCAGCAGAGGGAAATAAGACATGGAATTTAATGGGATGTTCCCTTTAACTTCTAGCCCACAAATACTCCTTATTCCTTTCCCTCATGGCTGCTCTCAATCCATTCTCCACCCACCCTATATCTTTTCTTGGAATTGCCCCAACCCATGTGCAGGACCTTGCCCTTGGTCCTATTGAACTTTGTGAGTTTTGCCTCGCCCCACCTCTCCAGGCTGTCAGGGTCCCTCTGGATGGCATTCCTTCCCTCCAGCTGTCGACTGCACAGCTGGGTGTTGTCAGCAAACTTGCAGAGGCTGCACTCAACCCCACTGTCCATGTCTCCAGAAAAGAACTTAAAAAGTGCTGGTCTCAATACCAACCCCTAAGGAAGGTCACTCATGACTGGTCTCCACTTGCACATTGAGCTGGACATTGGACATTGACTTATGACTCTTGTTAGTAGTAGGCTAGTTGCCCAAGAAGTTTTGTGTTAGAGGACCTAACAGTTGTCCCTCAATTCTTTTGGACGTCATTGAAACAACTCAATTCTTTCTATCTGGTGTTTGGGATGTCTTTGTTCCTGGAGGCTCCTGTAGTGAGATGCTGGAGTCAGACTGGGCTTCCAAGCTGTGTTACCGGGCTGTAACCTGTACACTAAAGCACTTCTGCCTGAGAAGACAGACATTAAGAACTATTTAACCTCACCAGGAACCAGAAGATTTCATACACAAAGTGTCTGCATTATTGAAGTTCTCTTACTCAGAAATACTGGACAGTCCCCTAACTAATAGTGAGCATTAGAAGTGAAGAGTATACGGCATTGTTTAAGGACATGAAAAGCAGGCAGAGCAATGTAAGACGAACAATGCTGAAGTAGAACAGGAAATAAAACCTCTTTTAAATATAATTAATATGAGAAAGATCTCAGTGACAAGGGCACAATGCACACATTTTGCAAACAATACCTAATTTTTCTTTTTTATCAGGAATTTAGTAGTACATGACATCGAGTGTCTTAACTATCAAATACATGAAAAAACTTCTGTGAAACAATTTTATGTTAATTCCACTCATAGAATAGAATGATAAAATACTTTGAGTTGGAAAAAACCTTTAAAGGTCTTCTAGTTCAACACCACTGGAAGGACCAGGACACCTTCAACTAGTTCAGGTTGCTCAGAGCCGCATCCAGTCTGACCTGGAACATTTCCAGGGATGGGACACTTAAGCAGTACTTACACAGTGTCAGGGTCTTTTTTGCCCCTCACTGCACTTAACCAGAGAGGAGGCTGACTTTCAAGCAGCTCCTCAGACCCACACCACAGCTTCTTCACCCTCTTCTGCTTTTCCCTTTTCACCGTGTCACACATCCCCTCCATCAGCTACCACCTGCTACAGCCACTAAACACCACTTCTGCCTCATCATAACTCCCAATTCACCCACTGAACTCCCTGGATCCTCAATTATATGATTTACCCAGTAAAAGCAGAGCTTGTGGCATCTCCTTTGAAAGGTCTGTAGCCAGTCTTAATATACTATCTATCTCCTTTATATCAGAGAAATGTTAAAGTATAAATACATTTAATGAAGTGTAAAAACGCTAAAAAGAGAGCTATAACTAGTTACACTGAATTGGGGGAAAAGAAAAAAAATCATACCCTCTGGGTGAAGCAGCTATTGCCCTTACAGCAGGTACTTTAATGACTACAATTACTAAGTACCTAGACATCTCTAAATGGCACAGTGAGCACTGCAGGTAAAAGTAAATGAAGCATTAAGCTAGCCACAAAAGCCTTTATTTTTCTCATGACAGCAAAGAAGTATATGACTATATAAGACCAAAGCAAGTAATTTTATTTACAGATCTAGAAACTTCCAGATGATTGAAAGAGGAGAGCCTGACGTAAACTAGCACAACAATTTAATACTCCAGGAGAAGAAAAAGAAAGAAAGGTTATACAGTTTTTGTGATCACTTCCCAAGTGTTGTGTCTCAGTGTGCAGTTAAAGATGAGCGGAAATGAAATCTGCTGTACATACATATTACTAATTACTTAATTTTGTAGGAGGTAGTGTCCAGCCCTTTTAAACGTCTTGAAGTCCCAGGTTTCATTTTGCAAGATGAATTGGTGAGACAACCTTTAGCAGCTGTTTTATTTTCCAATATAAATGTCTTCTTAAGTATCAAAATGGCTCAATTTGCAAAAGGATCATACTGGTTATGACCTTTATTTAACCCATAGAAAATAACTTGTCTGCAGTAAAAGGCTGATTCAGATGGTTTTGTCTTTGCTGCTGCTGTTGCTAAGATCCCCCAGATGCATACTCTCTTGATTCTCCTCAGACTGTCAGGCAATTTATTCTCAATCTCCAGCAATGTGAAACTTGTCAGTTTCAGATTACCCGGAAAACACTGTGTAAGAGCCCACATTTTTTTCTAGCATCTCACTATACAATTGTTAGGAAAACCTCCAAACCTAGTAAAAGTTTATTCACAGGTAAGCGTCATCAAAGCGTGTCTTTCTCGCAGGCTCAGTGTTGCATGGAAGTCTCTCATCTTGGGCAAACTCTGGTTCAGAGAACAGCTGTGTCCATTGCACGTGTTGCTGCTGATCTTGATCTTAACTATGTTTTCCTGCTTCAGGTGTTCTGGAGCTGTCATTGGTTCCAAAACCTCTGGTTTGCAGATCCGTGAATTTTCATTTAATCTCTGACTGCTGCGTTGTTTCTCACGGTTGTGTCCACTCTCGCTGAGTTTGACTCTAGATGCACAAGAGGCGACCTCTGCGATAGACAGCTTTATCCCAGGCCCTGGCAGTCTGGGTGAAGACCAAAGAGGTTCAGATGGAGCAGAGCATAGGAGGCTTCTTTCCTTGTGCCTTGTATGTGATGCCATCGTGTCAGAGACTGAGCAGCTCTGCCTGTGGATTCTGTAGGGCCTAGTAAAGAGCCAGCTCGTGCTGCTGCCTCAGTGGGAGCATTGGTAATGCCTCTTCCCATTTCCTAGTTTGCTCTTCACACAGAGCTTATGAGAGAGGGAAGCTGACAAGTTTGAGATGCTAATCCACCCCAGAGTTTACTGGAAGCAGATCAACAGAGCCAGCCAGCATTCATCTGGAGAAAGGGAAAATGGAGAACAATAGTCACACTCACTGCCACCATAGGGTGGTGAGAGATGTCTCCTTTCTTTAGAAGGCTACACATTTTTGAGACCTTCTCTAGCTCTGCTCCAGACCAAATTGTTTCTCTGTTTTCCATCTATGGATGAATAGGGCTTAAAGTGTTAATTCACATTCTTTTGCATGATGGTTTATTACTCAGTGCAGGTAAGCAGGTCTGTCACTGTCTTTTCCTTTCGGGACTGGAGAATCATCACCAACACCCTTTGTTGACCTGAATTTTTCCTCAGTTTATGATGTAATTAAAGCTTCCAAACTCTAGGTAGGATTATTTTTCTGCCCCATCAAATACCCATGTAACTTGTGTGTGTGACTATATGCAATTCCTGCTTCTGGAAAAAAATAGAAAATTGTTTTGTCCAAAAATTTCTTCTCAGGCTTATATTTTGCAACTGGAAAATCAGTTTTCCAAATGTGCCAAATACAAACAATACATTGTTTTCCTTGTGTGTTTCATTTTACATTCTTATCATCTAAAGAAAAGAAATATGTTTTCCCTCTCTACAACTATCATTGTTTGAAAAGAATATATACAACTTGACCTTTACCAGGAGACTGATAAACTGACTGGATGTTATTTCAGCCTCAGGAAATACCTAATTTGGGAAATCAAAATTGTACCATCAAAACATAGCCACAGCATTAGTCCTATTGGCCATGGGGAGAACTCTCAAAGAACAAACAAATTTGAGATAATGTCAAAGGTACATAGTAATCACTCTTTCATAAACAACTTACTAGAGCCTGTGTTTTCACTGGTATATCACAAATGCACAAAGAATCACAGGCACAAAAATTTTGTAGTAACAAACATGACAAATAATGGAATTACATTTCCCTTTTCTGCTTTACTCCTTTCTGCTTTACACCCACTGTGACTGTGAAGGTTCAATGATATATAGCTTGATGAAGATTCATGTATGTCTAAAATTAGTCTTAATAAAAGATGCGTTGCCGTGCACTGTATCAATACAGACTGTGAGTACAGTTATAGGTGCACACTAATGTACATATCAGCGATTGCATTTTACACATTCCAGCAATAGAATTTAGCTACAGGGTCTTCCAGGACCGGAGACCAATGAGCTGTTAACAACTCTTTATAACGCTTTCTATGGGCAAATCTCTAAAGACATTGATGACATACTTGTCATACCTGCCCTATGTTTACAAGTAAAATCACATATTTACTTGTCTTAATTGATTCTTAATATGCCATGTTGCAAAGTGTGATCAATACAATGATCACTTTCTTTTTATACCTAGGTAAGAAACTGAACATAGGATGGTCATATGTGTTGTGGTTTAACCCTGACTGGTAACCAAGTACTGTGCTGCCACTTGCCCATGGCAGCATGGGGAGGATAATCTGGAAAAAATTTAAAATCCTGTGTTGAGATAAAAACAGTTTAATAATTACAACAAAGTAAAATACAATGATAATAATAATAATAATGACAACAACAATAAAGGTAAAGGAGAGGAAGAGAGAGAGAGCTAAAACCCAATAGAAACAAATTATACACAATCCAATTGCTCAGCACCTGCTCACTGATTCCAGCCTGCCCTGAGCATCAATCTGACTCTCTTCTGTGTAACTCCCCCAGTTTATATCTCAGGCATGACATTCTGTACCATGGAATAGCCCTTTGGCCAGTTCAGGTCAGCTATTCTAGGCATTGTTCTTAGCAACTCTTAGGAAATACACAAAAAGGAAAAATGGAAATTTGAGGAAGTATCTTTGGCAGGTTGGAGAAAGATGTAAAACACAAAAGAAAGGGATTATATGTCACATTTATATTTGGAATTTTCTCCTAAAAATGTCTTTAAATAAGCGGACTCTTTTCTGTTTCCAGTCACTTTTCAAACATTTATTGACCTGTGCCAGGCACTTACCAGGTTTTCCTCAGAAACCTGAAGAATCACAGGCAGCAGCAAAAATAAGCATATTAGTGGGAATTCGTCCCCAACAGCATTCAGTGCTTTAAAAGTGATTCTTCTCCATGAGGCCAGTCCCAGGCATTTTGTTCACTGAATGGTCCTTCTTTTCAGCTGTTGGACCTAATTATGAGGACATTTTGGCAACAGGCTTAAGCAGCACGACTGTATAAGTAGCTCCTTAATAAGACTTCTTGTTTGATGATTTTAGTGTCACTTACTCTGCATTGTGCACAAGGTTATGATTGACAGAACAATATGTAATACTGGCATTAGAATGTTTAATACTATAGCATTCAGAGCTTAGAAGTGTTTTGTGCCCTACGTGTTTTTAAAGCTTAGTATTGGTATGTTGTCTAGAGAGAGAAAATATCAAATCAACTAAAGGCTTAGAAGGAAAACAGGAGAGAACCAAGGCAAAGGAAGCAAAATTAAAAAATCCAAGGATGAGTAGGTGGGATGGGAAGGAACAGAGTTTTTTACTAGGATTGCTAGTCTCCTTGAAATCTGAGAAACAAGAAAAAAAGGGAACTACTTCTATACTTCTGCACCGTCTAATAGAGTGACTTGTTAGAAAAGAAGCAGCATCCATAACCTCACCACAGGCAGAATTTTTAATCTGCAGATTTTATTCTGTCAAATTTCCTATAAAAACCAGTGTACCATATATATTTTATAAAGGTATTGCTGTCATTGCAACTTATAAACAAGGAAACCAAAAGTCTTACCAGTGATGTATTTCTGTCTGACGTGATACTGTTACCTGCACTGACAATTTTGGACTATCTGGGAAGTGGAAGTCACTAATGCATCAGCTTTTGACTTGCACTTCTCAGGAACTTTAATGAGCAAGCTTTGAGCACTGCCATATTTACTTGAAATAAAATAGCACTTAGAAGCATGGGGAAAAATGCATCCATATTCTGACTTTAGTTACAGACATTTCTAAAATGGCACTTACAAAAAAAATATCAGGGTTTACTAAGCGGGACCAGTCAGGTCTCAGTTTCAAGACTGGCCTAGAGCCAAGGTAGGGAGTAACTCAGAGAAGCTAGTGGACTTACTGGAAAAAGGGGGCATCTGAGTTTGGGCATTGGAATTACACAAACAATATCAGAAGTTCAATGTTAGTGGTAATTGGGTAGCTGGTGACATGTACTTAAAGTGAGAAAATAAATTAAGTTGAAGTAAAGAGAAGAAAGTCCCAAGGCAGGCTTTGATACATTAAAGTCAGGTATTTGAGTTGGCTTGGCCATTATTATTCAGAGCTGAGCAAAATCAAGCAGTGGGAAGGACCACCTGGTGCAGGCTTCAGTATTCCAGAAGGCTTTTGTACACCTTGGAGTCTTATTAAATTTGTGTTTTGTAAAACATGTTTAGAAGCAGTTTCAAGAATGGCTGGA
Source organism: Daphoenositta chrysoptera (assembly GCA_013397915.1). Lineage (NCBI taxonomy): Eukaryota > Metazoa > Chordata > Aves > Passeriformes > Daphoenositta > Daphoenositta chrysoptera. Next base: position 41,132 of record VZRO01006712.1, read on the forward strand.
AGAGATGTTGGGTAGCAGGCAGAGTACAAAGGACATAAACACTAGAAAAGAATGTAGTACAGTGATATTCAGGATAATATCTCAGCTCCATATTAGTAATTCTGCTGGGACACATTTCTTAACTGTACATTGTGACACTCTACATTAAATAAATCTAAGATTTAGTATTGCCTAGGGCAGGCAAGGAATGGACATATTTTTGACCTGTTTTGGGAGGTCTAGCTCTAAGTTTGCAATAATGGACCTAATTCTGTAAAGCAGTGAAAGACAAACACAAATTATTACTTATTTGTTTTTCCAAGGACCTTGAGTAAAACTGTATGCTAACAATTCTGCTAAAGGCATCGAATCCATAAGAAAACAGCCCAGCAGACAGTGCAATCCCCTGTGGTAGAAGATATGCAAAACCATTAGGACATTTATGGAAGCTGCTGAAAATATGTAACTAGCATTTAGCAAGGGAAGGCTGGAATGATTTGTCTCTCTACAGTGAGATGGCTCCTTCCTTGAGAGGGCTAAGCATCCCTGTTTGAAATTATTTATATTCAAAGTAAATTGCAATAAAACTGTAAAAATAACACCCAACCACTACACAGAACCAGACAAAAATTCAGACCAGAGCCACTTCTTGAATGTTTGGGAATATGGTGAGTAAAGCTTTCCTTTGCAGACAGGAGCTCCCTTATCTGAGAGAGAGGGAAGGTGGTAGTCCCTGTAAGTCTGCAGGGATGTGAGCAGTAGCAAAGGGACCCAGCAAACCCGGTCCAAGCTCCTGCTTTGGCACAAACTCCCTCACTGCCATCAGGTTCAGCCACAGACCAGTCCTTGAAGACAGGCTTAGGTCTACAATGACCCCAAGGGAGAATCATATCGCCCCCACAAAGGTATATTAATTCCTCACCTGTCTTTGAGGCACTGTCTGCCCTGCTTCTCTGTCACAAGTTCAGCTCATGAAGGTGCTGGGTTGCCATCTACACTGTGGCATGGGAGCTGCACCTCTGCTGTGGGGACAGAGGATTTCCTCCTGCAAGAGACACCGAAAGCTGAAGGCAGGAAATGGGTGTCTTTTATCCCTCTTCCTGAGAGTGGTTAGGACATACAAAGGGTTTGTGGCACTGATGGGGACAACAGGGGCCACCAAGCAGGACAGGAGGGGGCCTTCCAGTGCTGCCTCTTGAATGCATAAAGAGAAAATACCCATATTCTGGGTCTCATACAAATTGAGTCATAGAACAGTTTAGGTTGGAAAAGACTTCTAAGATCATTGAATCCAACCATTAAACCAGCACTGCCAAGTTCATCACTAAATCATAGTCCTAAGTGCCACATACACACATCTTTTAAATACCTCCAGGCAAGGGTCTCTTCCCCCAAGACTGATCTGGCTGGAGAATTAGCTTCTTCTTCAACAGTAGCACCAGAAATAAAATGTTTATGGAGTTGACTCTCCAGCCCCCACAGTCCAGCTCTGACCAAGGCTAGGGTGATTGACTCACAGTGCTGTTACCAGTGGGTGGGAAGGGACAGAGCTGCCACAGACAGACACAGAAGCCTCAAGGAGGGGAAGAAATGGTAACAGAGAACAAGGTAACCTCTGCTGACGCATCCCCTGTTCATTCTTCTTGGGAAAGCTCATTTTGTTCCACAGTGACAAGCTGGGAATCCACAGTGTGGCTGGGGTGCAGAGCTGGTGTTGCAGAGGGAAGACAGAGGCTGCTCAGCATGTCTGGTTTAAGGCCCTATTTCATACTCCACACAAATGCGTGATGGTTTTGCTGTTTATACCAAAATGCTCAGGTTGATGGTCCATCTTGGAAGCTGAGCCACAATTAAGACAGAACTACCTCTACTGCTGAGGAATACCTGCAAATGCCCTCCAAAGTGGGCATCCTTACTGTGCAGCCAAAGGGAGTAGCAGAGCTGGCAGAGGCATCTAGAAACAAGCAACAGTACAAAGCTGCTGACTTACACGGTGCTGCTGTGCTTATCTCAAGTGAATTCATTTCTAATGGGCCTTCATGTCCCATCTTTACAGCACTGATTACAGGAGTTATGCACTGCGATTTCACTGTCTTGTTCTGCATAATACATACTGAAATAAGCTGAGAGGAAAATGAGGCAGACACAGGGAATGGAGGATTTGTGCACCTGGTTAATAAATAAGCTGTATAGGGCAGAAGCCAGAAAGAAGAGATACCTGTTTCTGGCTTGGCTTGATTACTTTTCAACAACATAAAAAACAACCTTGCAAATGTCCTTAATGTAGAAATTAATGTCTTTGTTATTATGCAAGACTGGCATTTTCTGGTGTGTATACACAGCCTGTGTTAGTCAGAGATTTCAGATGATAATTTGACATTCATAAACAAAAACTATGCTTGAAAGGAAGATCTCCTAAATAACTTGGATAACAAATAGGCAATTCATGATGTTACTTTGATTCTGCAGAACCACAGTGAACATGTGTGCACGAGCCAGCACGGGCATACTATGAACATGAACAACCACAAGACCACAGAAAAATGCAAAGAAGTAAATTTAATTTTGTTACCTCACCAAACAAGGCACCCCAGAGCAGCACCCAGGCAGAGATGCAGGCATTATTGAGTTTGGTTCATGCTAAAGGTTTCCCCCACTTGGATCCCTGAGTCCTGACTGCCAGGCAGCGTTTTGCCCTCCCTTGCCCAGGCTTTCCCAAAGGAAAAGTGGCTCCCACCTACCCACCCAGGAGGGCTAAGCCATGGCCCACATTTTTTCTTTTGTTTTCTACAACCTTATGTAAAGCCCAGCATAAAGGATCTTTACCTTTAAAAAACCCCCAATCTTTACACAAGCAACATATGATCTGACTGCTCTTTGTTCATGTATGCCATGTATGGCTTTATAATTTTTTATAATTTATGAAGTTATAAGGTAATCGGCTCCAGGGTTAGGCACATCTTTGTGACAGACATGTCACAAAACCACAAACAAAATGGATCCATGGTCATGGAATTTATTCTACTGGAACAAATATTTTAAAGGAATTATATTTTTAAAATTTCTAATATAGTCATTTATATCAACAGCAGAAGTAGGAAAAAACTGTAAAAGTGCACAAAGTCTCTGTAAAGCAGAGAGTAAAGTTAGCAAATGAACCCCATTATTTCAAAAGAAATTAAAAGAAAAATCTATTCCTAATAAAAGAAAATATTCTAGGTGGCATTTTCTCTTTCCTGTTCCAGTTTCATTCCCAATATATTCTGTAGGGTTTTTTTCCTTTGAAAGTGCCAGTTTTCTCTATAACTATATTGACTTCTAAATTAAATTGTTCTAAAACTGCTATTTCCCAAACAGCAATACTGAAATGAGCGAAAACCTGGTACAGAAGGTTTTTCTGCTGACTTCAGTGAAGCTAAATCTTTGTTTCTGAAGAAACCATCAATTCCTTACAGGATTTAAAACATAAAAGCATGCACATTCACACATACTTTTTAACGTCAAAATTATGTAAAAGTGAAAATACCAAGCCAATGTCTGTACATTATCTGAGCCACCAATAAAATAATCTAAGGCAAAATCAGGCAATACTAATGAAACAGAAAATGAACATAAATGATATTCTGTGGATGGGGCAGAAGCCATGAGCCAGTCTAGAGAAATGAGAGGGTCATCTCAAGCACAAGTTAGGGAAGATCAGTAGGTAGACCTACAGCTTTTAAGGGTATTTTCTAGACCATTTTTAAAAATATATAATGCAACTCATGAGCAAATCTGTTACTCACCGAATTAAAAAAAAAAACATACATAATAGAACACCATTTTAAGAAATCATATATTTTATTTTACAGACACAAAGAAATGGGACAAAACCCTTCAATTTATAGACAAAAAATTGTTTCTCTTGCACCAATTTTAGGAAACCAGACAGCAAAAATAATAATTACACAACTAATCTGAACAAAGCCAAACAAGTAACTGTCAGTTCAGATGCAGCAATCTGATGCAAGCAAGATGCTTGGAGAAAGCAATGCAACTCAAACCCTGGCTGGGTCAGCTTGGGTTCTAGTGCCACCTGCTGAAATAACAGCAGTCTTCCCTTTGCAATCACAGCTAATATGCAATTTAAATTAATGCTCTGCATTAGACAGCAGCACCTGAAGAAAGGTCACACAGAAGATGAAGTGCTTGAGTAATCTAAGTGCACATCCAGAGAGCCATACACTGAACGTAGTAAATTGAGAACCTTCTCTTGAATGATGTCAACCTGCTCTGAAGGGCAGTAGTCATCCAAACTTGATCTGTAAATAAAAAAATGCATGAGAATACAGATATCACCACTATGACCACATTGTGTATTCATGCAATGCTCTGTAGCTAGGCTGAAGCTTCTTTCAAACTGTGGCAGGTTTTGCCTCCCAGAATCCCTTCAAAGCATAGTGCTGTGCTTCTCATCAATACTTTTAAAGTTTAATAGAAAGTCTGCAGCAGATCAGGAACATGACCTTATCTTTCCAGTTCTACTCTCTTCCTGAATCTGACACAGAACACACTGGCAGTCAAAGTTCAAGAAAGTGATCTAATTAAAGGACACCTGGAAAATTATGATTGAAAAATTCAAATGCTACTGGTAAAGTAGGTAGGAAAACTTGAAAGATTTTCAAAATACCTGGCAGATAGCATTTTTTACAGTATCTATTAATGAACTTCAAACAGATACTAGTAAAAAAGCAGAGCTGACTTCCTGAATTTTGTATCTATCAAGATCTACAGAGATGATTCTGGTTTCTTCACAACAGTGGATAATAACCCTGCAATTGGCACAGGGAATACAGCTTTCTTTTATTGCAGGCATTAGCCATACTAGTTCTTAGTGACAAAACCAGTTTCAAGTCACCTTGAAAGGCTACCGTTGCCTGCCCTTTAAGGGCACAATTCGTATTTCTGAATGATGAAATTGCAATAATTTGTCAAGAGGTACACTGTGGTCTTCAAATTAGATTTTTTCAGGACAGATCTCTGGTTCTCCCAGGTCCCCAGCCTCAAATTCCATCCTGTTATTCTAAATAACAGCCTTACAGTCCTGGAAGAATAACTTTTAGCCATTAACAAAGTTTTACTAGAGCTGTAAAGGATATAAACCCCTTTCAGCCTACTAGATGAAAAGTAGTTCCAGCAAAAGTTTCACTGAAAAATGAAATACTATCTGTAGTACAATAAACCCTAGAGCAAGAGTGTAAGGAAGGTGGGATTTCAGCCCAAGCCAGCTTTGCTCTAATTAGCTCAAGTAATGCAAGTAGAGATATATGAACTCCAGTGACAGCTATCAATCCCAACATACACAAGGCCTCATCCCAGCCTTTATATAACCTGTGCTGAAGCTGATTAAGTCATCATGTTTTAAGTGCCTTTGCAATTTGTGCCAGCTACTCTAAAGCCCCTTAAAACCCGCCATCAGTGCAGAACTTTCCTCTACCTGTGTAAATGCTGTCACTGCTTTATGATCAATGTTTTCAAATGTCCATTTTCACTACACTCTAAGGCTTCCACTTTAACAGAACTTAAGACAGAACCAGTGCTATATTGACAGGATCATTTAGCTTTGTGAGCACAGTCTGGGCATTTTGAAGTGAAAATATCTGCACAGTCTTACCGAGCAACTGTCACAAGCGTGGGCTTGGGCAGACCTGTCAGTAGAACTTCAATGGATTGTATGAGGCCTTCGATCTCATCTTCAGTGCTAACATGGTGAGGAAGCTCCACATAATCACAGGTCAGACCAGCCTGATGGACCTATGGGTAAATTAAAGAGAGATTTAATTTCCGTTGATGAATTATTGATACAGCTAATGCATGTAGAAAGTCTTTAGGATAGCATCCTCAGCCCACCAGGTAATTTAGACCTCTTCAGATAGTAAGAGTTGTGGTTTTTTTTTCTCCAGCTTGTCCTTTAAACAAAACAAGTAAAATTCTGGAAGTTGTAAGGATTATTTCATTATGTTCAGTACACTGTACCTCTTCTTATGAAGCTAGAGCATGCTGCAGCCCTTGAAGATTATATAGCTCTGATACTTTATAAACAGGTACCTTATTTTAAGTTCTACGAAGAAAATTGACGGAGTGGTGAAATTTAACCTCCCTTCACAGGATGCAGCCCAAGACATAACAGCCCTGAAAGATCACACTAATGTTGCCTAAATATAGACAGACAAGAAGACTAGAATTTCGCAGCTTTGAAAAGAAAAGCTGGTCTAAGTAATAAGAAATAAAACCCCATGAAAATTACCAAAATCTCACAAAGTCCTGAATCAAGAAGCAAGTCTGAAAGTAAGCAGGACTCTCCCTCCCTGTTGAAGCTATGCTTTTGACACCTGTCTGCTTTCTGCTCTTTTACTTTGTCACCTACCATTTCGTAGTCTGGGCTTTCCACCCTGGTTTTCAAACTGTGAACTAGCTGAACAAGTGGCTTCATTCTGGAGTTAAAACAAAACCAAAATTTGTTACTAACAGTTGGAAACACATATATATACCTTAAATGGTTAAAAAAAGAGTAGAGACAAAAAGAAGAAAGTAGAAATTATGACCTAGGATTTGAAAATGAAATTTGTTCCTCTGTGTCATCTTGCATCTGCAAAAATGGAAATTATCAATATTACTGCACTGTTCCACCAGGTCTTCCTCATAAAGTCCCTATATTCATACCTGCCTCTGGTAAGTCCTCCTTTTAGGATAGATCTGCAGAGAAGTTGTTGTAGCTCAAAAGTCATATGAACTTTATAGGAAATACTTCTTGTCACTGTTACAGAGGTTAGACAGTAACTGCTGCATTTGATGTGGAAAATTAAGTAATTTTCCTATCAAAGAAAAGCGCAGGCTTTCCCTGTCTTTTTTCAGCTGAAAACATTTAGTTTAAAAGCAGACTGATGCAGTTCAGATGTTTAGTGGAGACTGTTGCTCAGATTTTTCCAATTGCTTCCATTTTTCCAGAAAAAGCAGAACCTTCGGGAGCACCAAAGAACTGCTTCTCCTTGTTTCTCTTGGTTTGTTGCTTTTTTTGAGAGCTGTGCTACACACTGATGAATAAGGTTTTAGTCACCAAATATGCCTCCATCCATAGACACCAGAACTTGCATGAAGCTGTACAAGACTGAGCTTCCAAAGCTTACAGTGGCACTGAAGACAGCAGACTGCCTTTTCTTTTGTATTGACTTTCTCCTCCAGAACTAAAGGAAAAACTGCACACTTGCATAGATCCTATCCTTTCCTGTTATCAAAATGCTGGACTAATCAGTTTTCAAACTTCTGTTTGCAATTTAGGCCACTTAGAAGTCTACTACCCAGGGTATGAAGCCCATTTCTGTAGGGTTTCTTCATCATCACTGTCACACAAATCTGCGAATGCTGCTTCCAGATCTTCCAGCTGATGAACACGGTTTTCAACACAATCCAGCAAGTCTTCCTTTAAATAAGCATATATGAAAGTATGTTAGGAAAAAAAAGAGGTAAGAACATCATGACTTACCCTATGATTTAAATTCTGTAATGACTGATCTACTGGAAGTGGGGAATCAGAAACAGCTGATTCACTCCTACAGCCCATCTTTTCAAAAGGATCGTTAACAAATGCCTGCAGAAACTGTTATACCTTCAGAATAAATCACCTCACTTTGCTCTCTTTTTCCTACTACAAATTAAAAAAAGCCACCTTTTAAATATGTACCTGTTTTTACTGCGGATAGACTAAGAAATACGAAAATCAATCTGCCAATATTCAACATATCCCTATTTCTTTATTCACATATCTTAATTAGGTTTCACTTATTTGTGATAATTAAACGTGTTGAATCTCTCTGTATTAGTGTTCAGATGAGATTATGAAAGCGTGTATTTCCATGTTTTAGAAGCACACAGCACATAAAATGAGAAGTACATTACAGTGGCATAGTACCATCCTTTCCATACCCGAACAGAAAGGGTAAAATACCGATTACACATTCATCACAGCTCTGAGTATCAAGAAAGAGCAAGAAGGGAAGGAAGGGGCAAGCCTGCAGGTAGGAAAAAAAAAAGAACAAAAAAAAGAACCAGCCACCAAAAACCACAAAACGCAACACCCCACCACACCTAAGCCCTGTAGAGCCATAAAAAGAACAAGTTGGCTGGTGACTTACTGTTTTCATTCCTTCCTTGCCAATTACCATTTGTTTACAGAAATAAATATTCACACTCATGCTAAATATTTATGCAATTCACACATTTAATCAAAACATTTAATAGAAAAAAATTCATAAGATGCTGCTGATTAGCATTCAGCTGCATAGCTTAATGTGAGACCACTTCATTAAGCACCTTTGATAGGTTCCTTCCTGTTGTCGTAACTCATTTTCATTGGGTAAACAAAAAGAATCATTCCTTCATACATTCCCCAAGGAAGCATCGTACCTCTGTTGCATTTTTATGTGGCTTCTTGAAATTGTACAACTCTTGCAAAAGCTCATATTCTGTCTTTGAAAAAGAAAAAAAAGAGGAAGAAAATGACCCTTCAAATGAGAAACCAAATCCACAAAGCCTTCCTTCTTCAAAAAAAGATCATTTCCCTACTCTAGTACTGCAGATAATAATGAGCATAACAGCCTCTCATCAGGACAAGCTATCACTCTTTGGGTAATCAACACTACCGTGCCTTTTGAAAGGCAGTCTCCTGATACCATCATGACTTTTTAAGCACAGGTTATAGAGGGTAAAAAATGATAAAATCTGTCATCCCTCCCTGATGAATCTTCCTGTGGGTATTTGGAAGGTAACCTCTGGACACCCAAGCATAGCTTTTATGTCCCAAGCAGAAGTGAGTATACCCCTGTGTTTGAATGTATACTCAATATTGATATCAAGTGTAAGAAACTCCCCCTATCTGGTCGTTGTATTTTTTTACCATGTACACTCCCTTAGAAGTATTTCTTTAAAATGGAAATCTCTCTATAAAATATTACCATGAATCATTAACCATGATCAGCTAATCTGCTAATTTAGTTTAGATGAGAGTTTCTCCATAGACATAAATACTTAAGGCTGGGGCTCTTTTGTGAGTGGTACAAGGCTACTCAATTTCCATACTTACCTGTGTGTACATTTCTTTGAATGGATTTTTAACTGAAAAAAAATCTAAGTCAATGTCCAAAACATATGCATCCCCTTTCTGCAGTACTTGGCAGACATCTTTAACAATGTCCCTTATTGGGCATTCACTGTTTTTGAGACAGCTTGAAGCTGAGCACTCTGCCAAGGTTTCTGCCCCATTGAGGGCACCTGCATTTTGCATTTCCTTTTTCTTCACACTCGGGATCGTGCGATCAAGGTCACCAGGAGCCACTGAAGAGGCAGAAGTGGCGCTCGCTGTGTCATCTGTATTTAGCTTCTGTCTTTTAGCAGATGCTACTTCACCATTTCCTTCATGGCTGTTGGATGATTCAGTAGGATTGATGAGAATGACGTGCAAATTTAGAGGCTTCTGGTTTTCTAGCTGATCAGCAGGAACATAAAGACCATCACTTAAGAAGTAATGATCTGTGCCTGTAACCCTACAATTGACAATAACTTACAATTAATACACATCTTGGAAAAGAGCGTAGGAAAAAGCATTTTATACTTTAGGGATCCAGAGAAGAATGAATAGATGTTTGATGGGTAATGAAAGCAATAAAACTGTGTAGACAAAATTATTTCTTTTAATCCTCAGGTTTAAATTATGTTAAAAGTTTTTTCTACTTCTTTTATTGTGGAATAAATACATTAAAATTCACTCCATATTTTTTATGATCTCCCTACAAGGTTTTAATGGATAAGAAAAAGATTCTGCATTATGTGCTACCAAGATTAATTTGCGATTGAATTGCATTTTAAAGACAACATCCAGAATTGACAAGATATTACCAATACTATAGCGCGTAAGATTGCAAAGCTATGGATATCTTCTCTTAGTTTTCTAATTTTCCAGGAAAATTATGATAGTTGGGTTTGAGATGTGCCCTGAAATGCGTAAATATTGATCTAGTGCAAGTACAATATTATGAATTCATAGGTAGAATTTAACTTTTTTTACCCCCAATTCCCTAAGTGATAAAGATGTTTACCAGCAGATAAATAGCTAACTATCGATTAAATCCACTTTAAAAAAATCCAAAACAACTAACCAACCAAAAGCAACACTAAAATCTCTACTTACAGTGAAAATTTAAAGATTAGAGTTTTCAAGCTGTATTTCAGTACATTAAGCCTTAAGCACCATAAACTCATATTAAAAATAAGATTAAGAAGTGTGAACATCTGCTCACTTGTGGTAAGGCCTCATTTGATTACAGGGTATCACCATCAATCAACCACAAAGACAAATAATTTCCTAAGCAGGAGAAATCTGAAGCTTAGTTCCCCAGTGTTTTGTGGATGGATTACTCTGAGCTTCCCACGGTGAGAGGCTGGATTACAACTCCATCTAGTTGACAAGGCATTCACAGGACACCTTCCCAGAAATTCTGCTCGGTTCAACATGAGCCCATAGTACCTTAGTGTTCACTATCTATCTCTTGTCATCAAAACTTTTAAGACATTTTGTACTTACGAGGACTCCTTCCCTTTCTTCCTTCATGGTTTTGGTAAGCCTAGAACCTGAAGAAAATGTACCTGACTGTCTTCAAAAGGAAGCCTGAAATGTTGTTTTCATGATTGCTACAGCCACCAGTGAGAGAGCTATTCAACCATCATGAAGTATTCCTATATATTGAATGATTAAATATATATTAAATGATTAAATGTAACAGAAAGCACTAGCTTTTTAAAATAAATATTTAGGTTCCCTTTAGGCTTCAGATTCGGAATTTTAGAGCTTTAAGTGTTTTATTTAAGGTGGTAAAACAAAGCATTTCTCTTCTGTTTTCTGTTAAACTTGCTTCAAAAGATTTATTCTGCTAGGTTCACAAGAGACACAATTTGCAAACATCCATTAAAGCTGTACAAAATCACAACACAATGAATATGGTGAATCCAAAATTATTATGGACTGCATCCTGCAGAATGATGCGGGCCTCTGATTGGAACTTGAATCACAGAATAATTAAGATTCAAAGAGACAACTGGAAGTCTCTAGTCAGTCATCTGATCAAAGCATAACTAACTTCAAAGCTAGATGAGGCTGCCCAGGTCAATCATCCTTTTTCAAATGATGAAGAATTCACTACCTGACTACCTGTTTCAGTGATTAACTAGAATAACTTCAAAAACCAAAAAAACTCCAAACAAACAAAAAACCCACACCACTCTAGAAAAACAGAGTCATGACTGATACCAAATAATAATTTTACTAGTTAGAGCAAAGGCTAAATTGATCCAAGTGCAATTGCATTATGTCCTAAAGAAATTATAAATACAAATTACATTTTTATCTTTATCCAAGAAAACAAAAAAACTCCAACAAAATCCTATAGGGATGGTTTTTATATTACTAGTATATGACAGGAGATAATTTACCTGATGGTTGTTGTTGATACATCTTTCCCAATTAGAAAACTGTGTTTTCCTTCCGAGATCTGCTGAGCCCAGGGTGGGTGAAGCCATACTACTTGAGAAATATGGCCAGCATAAACAGCAGGCATAATCCAGTTTTCAATACTTAATTCACTGTAATCAACAGAGAAAGACAGAAGATAGCAATGTTACTTTCCCTATAAATAAAAATGGTCAAGAACACCACAAACATCTTCCACATCTTGAAGGACCCCATGCAAATCACCTAAAATTAGTACTCCCTGTAACGGTAACATCATCAAAGAAAGAAAAGGAAAGAAATCTATTCATAAGACAAACCAACAATGTCTGTAGCAGATATAAAAAAGTTCCGACATAGAGTGGAATCATCTTCACTCTTAACAAGGCACTTTGATTATAAACTCCTTAGTGATGGACCTGGCAGTGTTAGGTTAATGGTGGGACTCGATAGTCTTAGAGGACTTTTCAACCTTAATGATTCTGTGATTCTACATCCTTTTTCTCTTGATGTATCAGACAGACGAAAGTGCAAGGAACATTATCAACATTGTTCTTCATAACTTCAAACTGACCTCATGAGAGTGTTTCATTATAAACTGCTCCAAGTAGATTTTAAATGTCATCCCAGTTAACTAAAGTGAGTCAATCTGCATCCGCAGGATTAGCATCTTGCCTCATTATCAAGACCCTATTTTTTTAGGTGTATGATGCCAACTGTATCCTGCGCTGCAGCAAAATAAAGCGTGATGAGCAGGTCCCAGGATAGGATTCTGCCCCTCCCCTCTGCTCTTGTGAGACCACACCTGGAGTGCTGCATCCATAATATAACATAAGAATTACATGGACCTGTTCAAGCAGGTCCACAGAAGGCCCCAAAGATGATCAGAGGGCTGGAATACCTTTCCTATGAGGACAGGTTGAGAGAGCTGGGGTTGTTTAGCCTGGAGGCTGCACAGAAACCTTATTGGACCTTCCAGTACCTAAAAGGGGACTACAAGAAAGCTGGAGAGGGACTTTTTACAAGGACATGCAGTGATAGGGCAAGGGTTTAAACTGAAAGAGTGTGTGTTTAGATTACATATTAGGAAGAAATTCTTCACTCTGAGTGTGATGAGGCACTGGAATGGGTTGTCCAAGAAGCTGTAGATGATCCATGCCCAGAAGTGTTCAAGGCCAGGCTGGATAGGGACCTGAGTAACCTGGTCTAACAAAAAGCCTCCCCGGCCCATGGAAGGGGAGTTGGAACTAGATCTTTAAGGTTCCTTCCAACCCAAACCATTCAATGATTTTATGATAAGAGTCCAAAAAACCTTTTAGTCATCCAACAAAGAGAACAAAATATTGACTATGGCTAGGATAATTCAAGTACTTATACACCAAATGCATCAGCTTGTAATTACTGTAAATCACCATAATACTGAGGCAACCAATATGTATTTTAAAACAGGAAGAACAAGGCAATAGCAGAGATCACTGTGGCTTATTACCTACCTACCTTAGATGGTGGGGGAAAATATTGGTCTTTATGATTCTAATAGGAATATCTTGTTCTACTTCAGATATTCAGCATACCAACAAAGGATGTGCTATTTCAATCTCAAAATCAGTTTCTCAGTGTGAAGAGAGAAAGACTGTTTTAAAACTACAGCTTTTCAGACAAAGCATCCATGCAGAGTGCTTTCCTGTTACCCAGAAGAACTACTTGGGATAATGCCACCACACACTACTGAGCAAACACACAAAGCAAACTCATACACGTTAAATTGCTTGATATGCAACGTAACTTTTGCCATTAAAAAAGAAAGTTTCAGCAAAAGTGAAAAGACAGAAGATACCACTTGAATCTGACTTATACCTCTTTTGTTCATCCTTCCTACGCAGTCATACCAATATGCACTGTGAATCAAAGGTAGCAAGAAGTAGACCTAAAGTCTACTCTGATGCAGTACCCAGGACTTACCTAAAAAGAGCTTCTTTGTCAAATACAGTGTCTGCAGGCATATTGACAGGAATAAGAAGGTCTGGATGGGAATCAAGATGAACAAAACTTATGTTACTGGCAGGAAGATGCTTTGAACCAATGGCACGATAGATGAAAGGCAGCACCTAAGGCAACATGAATAAAAGTATTTTAACGATACCCAGTGGGCTGAAAAATGCAATGGCTTTAGCAGCAAAAACACCAGTACTACTCTTATTCCTTTAGAATTTGGATTAGAGGGAGGAGGAGACAGAAAACAACACAAAGGCGAAATAACTCCACTGGCAAGACATCTCATGAACAGTAATCACTAAAAGCCCAAGCGTTCCAGATGAGAAACTGCTGAGGAATCACAGCTTTACAGCCTTTTTCTTTCTTTATAGGAAGTCTTCTTTGCAGTAGCTCTTCTCACTAGCTATTCAACTCAATTCCTAGATGGTTTTTTTTTTTCCATTCACACCTAAGCCTCAGGAATGCCTTTCCTCTTCTGCAGATCATTGCCCCTGTATTTCCTTCCTCACCATGCATGGGTGCTGTGGAGATAAAGCATTTTGCTCCTTGTGTTTTATAAGTTGACTGATACAGACTGAAAACTGATCCCACCATGATTTAAACTTTATCTGACCATTAAACCTATCCCTCTTGAAGAATTAATTCCTAATCCCTACATGACTAAGTGTTTGCAATAGAGACTACCTTTCTCAACTGCCCAACTTTATCCCCTGCTGAAAGTCTTCACTCACAAGTGTGAAAAACAGGAGATGAGGCAACTCACCAATTTACACCATAGCAAACCACTGAACTGCAATAATATAGGGTGGTAAAAGTGAGAAAACTGATGGCTGATTCATGATACCTCTTACTGGGAACTGCAGTACACAGAGTCTCTCCACAGTTAGAGGGCATCAACTGGCTTGGCTGCCAGAGCAAATCCAACAAGGATTGTGAATCGCAGCCCTATTATATAGGGAATGTGAAGACTGTAAGAAGCAACAAAAATGATGTGTGACCTCTGTATTACAGCAGCAACTGAGCTACTTTTTTTTTGCATAAAACTGATTAAGATGACAAACCCTGCATACTGCATGGGCATAACCATAAAACATACGTATACTATTGCACTAGTAGATGAAACACGGTTAAAAATATATGTGTTCTGTGATCCATGGCTTTTACTTCTCTGGAAAAAAGAAGTCATCTGGCCTACTAAACAACCTACAATCTTTCCAATTAAAATTGAAGTTTCACCCCAGGTAAGTGCAAATACAGGTTGCAAGAGACACGAGAGACTAGTAACTCTAACCTTGCAAGTTCTCCTGATTTGGACTAAGAACAAAATTTCCTTCAGGACAGCTGTTATTAACCAGTGCACGATGCAGATACTGACAACTTGCTCTGGAGGAACATCACTGTCAGCAAGACTGATAAAATTTTCTGTGAAGTTCTTACACTTTGGGACAAAAAGCCATTTATGTTTTATGCAAGACAGACCAATTCGTCCACACTACTAATACTGAAAACACAGTGTATATACTTAGTATTAACAGAACTTCAAGCTAACTGGAAACAGAAATATACAGACTAAAACAAAGAAGGATCATTACGTAGCATTATCTCAGAATTCCTACCATAGTGACACTCCAAGTCCTTGGATACCATGAAAAATTAGCTATCACAGCATCATATATTCAGTGAGTCTTAGCAATAATGAACTCCATTAAACTACTTACAAATTTGTAACATTATTTTATTAATGAACTTCACTACACTAATATTTTCTCTTTGCAAAGAATCTAGTAAAGAATTTGTTATTTTAGGATTAAAGCCTCAATTTATGCTACTATAAAAAAACCCCCATGAGAAACCAGAAACAGCAGTTCAAAAGCAATTCCTTCTTCACTCCCTTTTTCAATGATTCACCAAAAGAAACCAAAGCTCCAGATTTAACGTTTCTCGTCAAGCGGAAGTCAATCTATTTGTTGGGATAGGATTATATTTACTTATCCTCTGTTGACATGCCATACACTGGGTAGGGTTGAGTTTCCAAGTACTCCACTAATAGCTAGCAAATTATAACAGCAGTGTAATGTAGGTATTATTTCTTTTAACTGTATCAATTAATGATACAAAGAAGAAAAAAACAGTCAGCAATAATCACTTAAAAATATACCAAAATGCGATCATGGCAATAAGTACCTTAATCACTGAATCGGGAAGGAAGATCAGGCCACCTGGGCACTGAACTTCACTGATGTTTCAGCAGCGGAAGGGAAGGCAGGTTTAGGGTTTGTGCATGGCTGCGGAGGGGAGGGCCGTTCCCAAGGAAGCGCCCGGAGAACGCGCACACATGACGGGAAAGCGCATCTCCCGGGGAGCCCGCCGGTGACCGCACCGGGCTCCTCCCTTCGCTTCCATCTGCCACACTGAGCCTCCGCGCCGCGGGAAACGCACGAACAAACAAACACACGAACAAACAAACACACGAACAAACAAACACACGAACAAACGAAGCCACTCCCCATGCCCCGCCCGAGAGAGTGCCCATCCCCGGCAGCCCAGCGCGGGGCACTCACGTCCTGGTGGTCCTCCACCACCCACACGGGCAGGGCCGGGTATTGCCGCCGGGAGGCCCCG
>VZRO01006712.1:57346-85198 GCA_013397915.1 Daphoenositta chrysoptera
CGTGCGGCGGAGCGGAGCGGGGAGCGGGGTCCGGGGTCCGGCCGGGGGAGGCTCAGCGCCGCGCCGGCTCTGTGCCCCCGACCCCCACCCCGGCGCCGTCGAGAGGCGACGGTGGGGTGAGGCCGGGTGTCATCGAATGGGTCAGGTCGGAAGGGACCACCGTGGGTCATCTGGTCCAAGCTCTCGGCTCCAGCAGGGTCATCCCAGAGCACATGGCACAGGATTGCGTCCAGACGGTTCTTGAATATCCCCGGTGAGGGAGACTCCACAGCCTCTCCGAGAAATCCGCTCGGTGCGCGGGCACCCGAACAGTTAAGAAGTTCTTCCTCACGTTCAGGTGGAACTTCCTGTTCATCAGTTTTTGCCCATTCACTCTTGTCCTGTTGCACGGCACCACCAAGAAGAGCCTGGCTCCATCCTCTTTGGCACTCTCCCTTAGACACTTACAGACACTGATGATGTCCCCTCTCAGTCCTCTCTTCTCCGATGTGTCGGTGCCCTGCTGCTCTCAGCAGTGCATCTGCAGGGAGAGGCGACTTTATTCGGTATTTTTTAGGGGACCACTGCTGCTTTAGAATGCAGTGGCTCCCATCAGTGCAATAAATTTCCTCTTTAGGTGACAGGGAAAGGGGAGTTTGTCCTTTTCTGTGTGTTTGAATTTACTTAACTTTAAATGAAAAGTGAACGTGACCTGTGTTTGCAGCAGAGGGAGCTTTAATTTAGGCATTTTAAATAGTTTAGTGTATTTTTGATTTTTTTATTTTCAGTTGTGATTCTGTGTATTCTGACGGACTGAAACTAAAGTAGTAGGACTAGAGCAGTTCTCTGGCTTTGGAGAGATCTGAGAGCCGTTAAACAAGACCCTTTATTTGAATGCTATGACATGTTAGAAAGAAACACACTTAAAGACAAGCACTGTGGTACAGCCTGTTTAAAGAAAATATGTATGTGAATGTTAGTGAAGCCTAAAACAGTCTTCTGTTACAAGCCGGAGTGTGTAACAGCATAGCAGGAAAACTGAAGCAAAATTAATTCAGCATCTACTGGATTATAGTTAATATGTCAAAAGGGTGCACTACTGCCAGACAAAATTGATGTTGACTTTCTTTTTTTCTCCTCAGTTTTGTGGGGTTTTTTGAGGGCTCTTACAAAGTTGGAGGGTACTGAGCAGGTACAGGCTGACTGGAAGGAACAAGTGGCTTTATCCTAGAAGTGTGAGATTCTCACTGACATTGGCCCTTGCTTATTCCGGAGAGGGAATGACCACCACCAGTTCCAGTGGCTTCCACTAAGCCCTGCATGTGTAAGGAGGTCCTCTTTGATTCCTCCTCTTTAATGTCAGTCCTTTGCCCGTATTTCTTTTCCTTTCTCCCTCCAGTTCACCAGAAGCTGTCTGCTTTCTCCTAGCAAGAGCTACATCTTTTGCTGCAGTGGCACCGGAATGCAGCCTAAAGTACTGCTCTGAGCAGTCCAGGTTGGCCATGTTGCACTATAGCAGGTGGGAGAATATTTTGTGCATGTACTTCAGCATCAGCAAAGCCTCAGTGAAAGGGAGGCTTTGTTTTCTTTTTCTGGTGATCTGTCCAATTACGTGTGGGTCTCCCCTTTCTTTCTCACTTCCCCATTATGGAAAGCAGAATTTGACTTCTGGAGGTGCTTAGATAATTTTTTTCCCCTATCCTTCCATTCTAGCCGTAAGTTTTTTAAAGTGTTTTTCCCCTTTTTTCAGTTTTTGAAACTTAACATTATAATTAAAGAATCAATTTTAACTTTAATGAAGCACAGTGGCTTTCATTTATAAGTGTTGATGCCTTAAATACACGCATAGATTTTAGCAACACTTAAGCCTGCTTGAAGCAGTGATAATTTCTCAAGGGTAACAGGACCAAGAAGGCAGTTGAGGGATTTCCTGGGAACCATTTCTTCCAATGAAAATGAAGGAATAGCACAGTCTACATGAAATTTTTTCCGTTAGCTGTAAGACATGTAACCTGTTTTCCCACAAAAATACACCTATATACCTAGGTATATTCTATACCTACCTGTTGAATTCAGTCCTTTAGTAAACTGGGGACGCAGTAGTGAATGTAAATTGCTAGTATCTCATTTAAAATTTACATGATTTGTTGGGCCAGGTAATATGCTATGAGGTGTCAGTCAGGTCATTCTGCCTGAAGTTTAGAATTGCGTTCTAGAAAGAGCTCCCTTGTTACACAACTTTGGATGACCACTGCAGTTGTTAATAACAAGTGGTTTCTTTGGTGTGGGGTATCTGAAGGTTTTATATCCAAGTGTCTAAGTACTAGTAGAGGTGCTTGTATCCTTGATCTGTCATCATAACGATAATTTGTTGACATTAACGTTGCCTTAACTCGTAAAGTGTGGTTCAGATTGGGTTATGGCTTAAAGACAGTAGAGTGCTTTCATGAGTTAGAGGCTTAAAGGGATCAAAAGGGGCATAAATGACCTGCAGTGAAGGTCTGAGGAGTACAAAGCTCCTAGTGAAAGTCAGTGGATATCATTTACTGCTTCTGTTAAAGGAAACTGCAATTTCAGCATATTAGGAGTAGTTCCTGCAGATGCATTGAGGACATCTTACAAAAATTGTGTGACACTGGATTTTTATTTTCCTCAATAAAGGTGAGCCATGTCTTTCCATTCTGGGCGAGGCTGTCCCCGTGGCCAGGGGGGACCAGGAGCAAGAACTTCAACACAGACCTACCGCCCTCAGAACCTCCGGCAGCTTCACCCACAGCAGCCCTCCGTACAGTACCAGTATGAGCAGCAGACCGCCCCTCCAACAACCTATTCCAACCCTCCAGCCACCGGTTACATGCCTCCCAGGCCAGACTTTGTGCCCTATCCTCCTCCAGTGCCCCCTTCCACACAAAACCCCATCAGCCAGTGTCCCATGAGGCCGCCATTTCCAAACCACCAGATGAGGCAGAGCTTCCCGGTGCCTCCGTGTTTCCCTCCCACTCCTCCGCCAGTGCCAAACCCCAGCAACACTCCCGTGCCGGGAGCACCCGCCGGACAAAGCGCCTTCCCTTACATGATGCCTCCCCCCGCGGTGGCGCACCCTCCCCCGCCGCCAGTCCTGCCGCAGCAGGTCAGCTACCAGCCGGTGTACTCGGCGGGGTACTCGCAGCAGGCCTTCCCGCCGCCCGGCTTCAGCGGCTACCAGCACGGCTCCGGCTCCTTCCCCAGCGCCAGCGCCGGCGGCGGCGCCGGCAGCAGCCACTTCCGCCACGCCGGGCAGTACCAGGGAGAGAAGGCCCAAAGCGAGCGGCGGTCCCCGGACAGGAGCAAGCACTACGATGAGCACCGGCACCGCGAGCACGGGCACGTTCACGGCGACAGGCACCGCTCCGCCAGCCACGGGGAGCGTCGGGACCGCGGCCGCAGTCCCGATAGGAGGAGGCAGGAAAGCAGTCGGCACCGGACAGATTATGACAGAGGAAGGATATCACCTCATCACAGAAGTTACGAGAGAAACAGGTAATTTGAGGTGTTACCTGCCTGCACGGGGAGAGATGTTCGTCTTTGTTCCATAATATGTGTTTGCATCAATGTTTTTCCCTTACCCTTTGTTTTTCCCTCTAGCTCGGGAAGTGGCCAGTAGTCAGGTCTCATGGAGTTTCTCTTTAGACACCTTTCAGGTACACTGCCTTTGCCTCATGTTTGTGAGCTGGCAGACACGTTGCTCTTTTCCATGTAGATAGTTTTCAAACGAGCTTCTTTGCATCCCACTGAGTGGATTGCTGAGTAGTGCTGAACATCTTTACCATAGAAATTTATGCACATGTGGCAGGAAAATAAGAGTCGGCACAACTTTGTGCAGAAGGCTCTACAAAGTTGAGTCTTACAAACAATTAAGCCCCGGCACTTTGAATTGCAAGATTTAGGTACCAGAGATAGGGTGCCAGGTGTTACTTTCTTTCAGTAAGCCTTGTACTTGTAAAGAACGTTGACTTGGTGGGGTTTATAGTCTGATATGAGCCCGTATCTAATACCTGCAATGAGGTGTTTTAGTGAAAAGCATGTTATGTTCAGGATGAAGACCTCAGCAAGCCAGCTTGTTGTCTCAAGAGAGGACTGAGCTAAAAATGAGCATGGGCCAGTTGTAGGTTTCACTGATGTCATTCAGGTGGATGAGTGTGCAGTGCTTATTTAGGGATTTATGAAGTGTCTGTCCTCTTCTTTGTGGACACAAATAGTGTGGAAATTATGAGCTGACCTGATGCCATTTCCTGTACGGTGTTTTAGAGCAAATCATCATAGTTAAATCTCTCTAATTTCTTAGATTTGTTGTGTTTGTAGCTCTTTATGTGTCTAATGAACTATGTCAAAATATTCAAAGTGCTGCTGGAAAGCTAAATATTTAAATATTTATCAGGGCTCCTGGATCACATGCTCTTAATTTTAAAAGCTCAGAATTTTTTCATGCCACATGTGGAACATGAATTTACGCATAAAGCCTGTGTAAATGAAGCCACTTTGATATGCAGAGAGTTAATTATAGAACCTTAGACACCTGCATTCAAAAAAACAAACCTCACACTTGCAGTAAGTTTACTTTGATTTTCAAGAGGATTTTCCTAAAACTGAATGCAGCTGGCATTAAGGCACTGGCCTTTTCTGTATGATGTGCTTGTGGAATTTTCTCCTCTTTGCTGCATAATTTCAAGCTTCAGTCTTAAGTTTTGAAAATGCATCTTTTCAGTAGCTTCTTTCTCAAGCACTTTTGGATTGCTGCTTTAGGCCAACAGCTTCCAGATCTACTTGATGATGTATTTACTTAGTTTGATTCAGAACTGTTTACCAGACTTGGAGGTTTTTTTGTGCAGCATCTGTCTCCCAAGCAAATCAGATTCCATAGAATATGGTCTCTCTGAAGACTGAAATCCATGCTTGAACAAGGTGCTGACCGACAAGGATGAATGGGGCTGAGGAAAAACAATAGATAATTTATCTGAACTTTTTGCTTTCTAAATTTGCATTCTGTTTCATATAATGAGCATGGAAACAAAGATATATATGTATGTTCATAAATAATTTTGACTCATTCTGTTAACCCACCAGGCCACTTGAGGCACCTGTTTATAGTTCCTAGTGTATCAGCAGACTAGAAGTTTTAACAGATGCACAATGAGTTGCCAGCTGTTAGCAGAGTATAAAAACTGCCTGTGTGATCTTTCCTGCCTAATAAATACAGTAATTTCATAGAATCGCTTAGGTTGGAAAACATCCTTAAGATCATCAAGTCCAACCTGTAACCTAATGCTGCCAGCTCCACCACTTAATTGTGTCCCTAAGTGCCACATCTATCTCTTTTCAGTGTCTTCAGGGATGGTGATACCACCACTTTCCTGGGCAGCCTGTTCCACTGCTTGATAACCCTTTGGGTGAAGAAATTTTTCCTGCTATCCAGATGAAATCTAGTGCAACTTGAGAGGCTGTTTCCTTTCATTCTGTCACATGTTACCTGGGAGAAGAGGCTGACCCCCACCTGGCTACACCCCCCTTTCAGGCAGTTGTAGAGAGCAGTAAGGTCTTCCCTGAGCCTCCTTTTCTCCAGGCAAAACAACCCCAGCTCCCTCAGCTGCTCCTCATATGACGCACTCTCTAGACCCTTCCCCAGCTCTGTTGCCCTTCTCTGGACTCGCTCCAGCACCTCATTTTCTGCCTTGTAATGAGGGGCCCAGAACTGGACACAGGATTCAAGGTGTGGCCTCACAAGTGCAGAGGGACAATCAGTGCTGAGGTCCTGCTGGCCACAGTGTTGCTGATACAGGCCAGGATGCCATTGGCCTTTTTGGCCACCTGGGCGCACACTGGCTCTTATTCAGCTGCTTGTGACCAACATCCTCATTTGTTCTTGCTGGACAGCTTTCCAGCCACTCTTCCCCGAGACTTCAGTTAACTTAAAGCTCTTTGACCCCAGAAACGTGTTTGAGTTGTCAAATTCTTCATGCGTATGTGCAAGCTGAGTGTTGTAGATGAGAGTCAGAGTTTCAGCATCATGCTGATTGTCTGGATCTGTCTGGTTTTAGTGTGTGCTGTAATAAGGAAGAGAGGGCTTGCCTCAAACACTTAAATGACTGCTGTGCTTACAAAGCTATTGTGCTTGGAATAGGTTTTCTTTTTCCTCCTTGGAGCATTTAGAATGTTTGTAGATGCAACAATCTTACCCTTTGCCATTCATAACAGGAGAAGAGGAAGAATGGTAATGAGTCCTGTGGTGAGTTCATAGATGTTGCCTGTGTATGGTAGGAATTATTCTCGTATTGAGATAGATGGCTTTGTTGGTGAAGGTGGAGGACATGGATATGTGACTGTCTTTTACAAGTTTCTTGAAGGTTAGTGTTAAGAACATCTGGGTTTTTAGCAGTCTGCATGTGGATGTCATTTTACATAACTTGATTTAGGCTGCTTTTGTGTTCCTTTCAGGTGTAGAATGTATGGAATGCCAGATTTCTCATTTAACTTATTTTTTGAACTTTTCAAGGGAGCGGGAGAGGGAGAGGCATCGGCACCGTGACAGCAGAAGATCACCATCACCAGACAGATCCTACAAAAAGGATTACAAGAGAGCAGGAAGGTAAGGAAGGCTGCATGTGGTCTCTTGAGCGTTTGAGGCTCTGTACTTCCACTCATGAGGTTTTGTGTATGCATATGTGTCTCATTTGAAACTCAGAAAAGATGAATGTCTTAAATTTATAATCATCTGCTGATACATGCAAATGCCAGTTATCTCAAGACCCTGTAGAGTTAGAAAGGATTAATCTCTGGAGAGAGTTTCACTGCTGTGTCCTAAAGACTTTCTCTTACATCTTCTATTCTGTAAAGTACCAAAATTATTTAAAGTCATTCTATCTTTAGATTACCTTTTAAAGGCTTTTCTTATATTGTTGCTCCTTTTTGAACGCTGGATAGTTGAAATCATTACAACATTATTAGTTTTGTAGGCAGAGGAGATTTAAAAAAAAAGCAGGTAGCTTCCTTATTCATCTTTTGAAAGCATTACCCTTGTGATGCATAAGGAATATCACTCATTGTGTTGTTCAGAGGCGTGATAGAGTAATAGAAGTGTGAGTTCTGTATAATCTTTTTAATAAAACCCAAATTCTTTTGTTATGCCAATAGTTTGTGGGCTGTTTTGAAACTTCTTGCTGTAACTTCTAGTTGTGAGTGATGTGAATTTTATTTTTTACCACAGAGTTTCTAACTTGAAAATAAAATTAAAAGAAATTTACCTGAATACAAGTAGGAATTTTAATTTAAAATGGCATATATTTTTTATTTTAATTCTTGAATATGGCTTAAAGTAAAAAGCACATTGATTTTTAAGTTGTTTTATAGCAGTTCAAAACTACAAATTACTTTTGTACTCTTCATGGTGCAAGTTAAAAGCTGGAAAGGCAACTGGATTTTGCTGCAGTTTATATGATACAATGATATACTGATCTGAAGCAAACAGTTTTTCATTTTAAAACTGTCACTGTTAAAATAATAAAGAGAATTGCTTTTGTTTGCCTTCTCCCACTAAGCCGGTCTCCAAGCAGAGAGAGAAAGAGAACTCGATGGGAAGAGGACAGAGAAAGGTGGTCTGAGAACCAGAGCTCCAGCAAAGAGAAAAATTACACTGCTGTCAAAGACAAAGAATCAGAAGAGAATGCATCTGAAAAGAATGAAGAGGAAGATGAGGAATTGCTTAAGCCAGTCTGGGTTCGCTGTACCCATTCTGAAAGCTATTATTCCAATGACCCTATGGATCAAGTGGTATGTCAGTGAGAACTCTGAAATGACTGCAGACAGTCCTTTATAATATGAACCCTTCAGCGGGATCATGTTTTGTGTCGTTTAATTCTTCTCTCTTCCCAATCATCTCAGTCTTTTAACCCTGTTAGGGGCTTCATTCGTTGCTATTCTTCCCCGTTTTCATCAGTTCCTTCTGTCTGTTAGCATTCAGATAAGTGGCACATGAAAGAGGAGTACTTTTTTTTGTCTCCGGGAGGGAGAGATCTATTTTTTCCCCATTATACCTGTGTTTGAGCAAAGATGCTTCAAGCACCATCTATTCCTCCAACCTTTGAGAAGTGTTACACCAGCAAATGAAGTAATTTCTCTGCTAGTTCACCTGGTGAAGCAATGTAATGATATTCTAAAACCTTATTAGGTATTCCCATGTTTCACTGAACTACAAAGATCCGTCTTTCCCACCTTCTTGCTTTTTTCATAAAATGCTGGTAGATGTTGAGTTCTTGTTTCAACACTGTCTTTTTTTGTTCTATTGTTGTTTTATTTTATTTTATTAACAGGGGGACTCTACTGTGGTAGGAACAAGCAAGCTCCGAGATCTGTATGAAAAGTTTGACGAGGAGTTAGGAAAGCGACAGGCAAAGGCCAAAGCAGCCAGGCCACCATGGGAACCACCAAAAACCAAGCTGGATGAAGATTTAGGTAGGCTGAAATGATGATAAAGCTCTGAAATGGAATAATATGTAGTTAACCTGTTTTGGCAGTTATGTGTATTTAATAATGTATTTCAGATCCATGGGAGTTTTAGTGTAGCTTTTGACTGAAGTAGAGCTAAATTCTTTACCCAGAAAGCCTAGGGGAAAATGGAGGGTATCTAGCACTACGAAATGCTAGTTTCTTCCATGGCATAAAACAGCCTGAGCATGATCAGATAGTCCGGAGAATGGCATCTGAGAGGCTTTGAGGAGCTCCTGGTCTTTCATTTCTGAAGAGCAAACAAGAGTAATGGTGATAGACTCAGTGCCGTAAAAGCCAACACAAGAGTTTTTCTTCAGTATTGTATTTTTGTTGTGCAGCTCTGCTTAGTATGATCAGACCTCTGCAAAAGTATCAGTTTTCATAACATACATTATCTGCATTATCTTGTACCACCTATATGGATCTTTAAACAGTGAAATACATCCAGCAGCATCAGATACTGGGGAAATACTGGTTGAATTAGCAGGGCAGGGTTTTTTATAGCAATTTGTCTACTCAGAAGTCAGTGAAAGCTATTTTTCTTGTTTGTTTTGTGAAAACTGTTGTTCTTTTCATACTTCCAGCATTTCAAT
The DNA here is from genome assembly GCA_013397915.1 of Daphoenositta chrysoptera. Classification (NCBI taxonomy): domain Eukaryota; kingdom Metazoa; phylum Chordata; class Aves; order Passeriformes; genus Daphoenositta; species Daphoenositta chrysoptera. The sequence goes on from VZRO01006712.1 coordinate 66,439, forward strand.
GTTACATAGTGTGTTTTTTAGTCAGTTGCTTTAGTTCAAGAAATTCGTAGACATATTACAGTAATTTAGATACTCTCTTGGGCTTGCTTTTTAACTATTGCTTCATGTTGGCCAGGTGAGCTGCTTCAAACTCTCACATCTTAGTAACTCACTAAAAAGTCACGTATCAAAAATTCTAAAGCTGAATGACAGGCATAATGACATGGTTACATGCTGATGGTATAAAAGGATGCAATGAAGAGGAAAGAAAAAAATCAATACAGGTGAAATAAAATGTGAATTCACTTTTGTAAAGGAATTCTTCACGTTTTTTGAACAGCAAATTTGCATATATTTAAACTCCTTCAAGAATCACTAGCAAAGTTAACTGTAGGGTTTTTTAGGAGGTGTTTTTTCATGCGGATGAATCAAGGACAGGACTGCTACATTGAACAAAGTTACATAAAGCCCTCATTCCTCTGATCTCTGAGGAAGAAAGCCTGCTGCTCCAGGCTAAAATATGATATGGCCAAGAGCAACTTCTGCATTTTCTTTTTCCACTCTTTCTGGAGAACCCAAAGGCTCTATGTCTTCACTGTTCCCCTGGGCTAACTTGGTGTCTGTGCCAGCTTCTGCTACAGCCATGTAGTGTCGAGTAGTTTGTCTTACTTTGTACTTCAGTAAATGCTGTCTCTGTTCTGGCCTGTGTCAGCAGTAATCGTGTGTTGCAGTGAGATAGCAGGGCACTCCAGGAGTGCTTTTAGATCATGAAGGGCTGATGACAGAACAAATTCTTTACTTGAAGACAGTGAGGCACTGGAACAGGTTGCCCAGAGAGAGAAGTTATGCATGTCCTACCCCTGGCAATGTTCAAAACCAGGCTGGAAGGGGAACTGAGCAACCTGGTCTAGTGGGAGGTGTCCCTGCCCATGGCAAAGGGGTTGGAATTAGATGGTCTTTAAGGTTTCTCCCAACCCAAACCATTCTTGATTCTATGATTTCAATACATGACATCGAAAAGTTCTGTGTTAGTCTTTTGGAACTCCAGTTTACTCTCACGGGTTCCATTGCACATTTTGCACCTGAAAATAGACTTCAGTATTAATCAGTTGAAAAACAGAGAACTCTTGAAACTTAAGTCTTTGTGAATATTTGTAGGAATACACAAGTGCATACTTTATCAGAAAACTCTTATTTCAGCTGAGCATAGATGACCTATGTAAACCATGTGTTCCAAGGACATATTTCAGTAACACCTTATGCCAAATTATGAACTGTGTAAAAATACATCTTGATTTTAAAAAAAAGGGAAACATTTTCCTAGTGATAGTCTCATTTTCTCTCTCGCCTTTTTCTTTCAACTAAGGAGAGTCTTGTATTCAGTAAAAATGTATATTTTAAAACCATAGTTTCACAGAATTTGAAAGCACTGACAGTACAGTAATGTATTTTCTCTTAAGTCAAAACTTGACAAATGGAAGAAATGTTGTGTTTTATTGCAAGGATAAAAAACTTTACTTGCATCCTGGGATATGTCATGGCTATGAAAGCATTTATTTTAATTGGAGCTGAGGTTATCTGTGAAAACGAGTGACTAAAATTACGTGCATAAGAAAGGGAGTCACTTCAAAGTACCACAGGAGATTAGAGATATGCGAGATCAAGGTTTTTGTGTGGGGGTTTCTTTTTAATATTAAGTCCAGACAGTAATTCACGTTAGAGAATGCATTGCTATGGAGAGGAGAGCATGTGGAAGTGTTTTTCAGCCGTCTTTGTTTCTTCTGTGTGAATCAGAGAGCTCCAGTGAGTCAGAGTGTGACTCCGAAGATGACAGCAGCTGCTCCAGCAGTTCGGATTCGGATGTGATTGACGTCATTGCAGAAATAAAGCGTAAAAAAGCACACCCTGATCGTCTCCATGAAGAGTTGTGGTACAATGATCCAGGACAGGTAGGGTGTGAGGAAAAAGTACTGAGTGTTCAAAGGTCATTCTCCCAACAAACTGAACATTCTGCCTTGTTGTCAAACATTCAGAGTGTCTTCTATTTCAAAATGCTTTCTTTACCCCTGTTTTCCCTTTTCTCTCTCATCTTCTTCAAAGCACTTCACTTTTGATTTCAAGAGCGTGGTTCCAGCTAATTAATCCTGGGGATTATTCAGTTGGAATCATGTCTGACAGCGTTAATAAAAACTGAATTGCTAACAGTGTGCTAATGCTGTCCTTTTAGCCCTGAAATAAAGGTACACAACTGAATTCTGTGGTGAAAAAAAGGCAGTATGTTTACATCCTTTACAAATTTTTCACCTTAAACTCTCAGCTCATAATGATAAATAATGTTTTAAATATGCAGTTAATGCTTCTAATTTCTTGTCTAATGGTTCTTTTGTAATTGCATGGAGATTGTAGTTCTCATTAAATGTAATTGCTGAGCTCATGAAGTGCTTTTTTGAATGTACACATTGCACAGAAGAATAGTTTTTGTTTGCAAATTCACCATCTTCATCTTTCTTACTTAAATATTTTACAGTCTATTTTCCCATTTCAAGTGGCACATCAGTAAACTTATTTTTCTGGCACTTCGTGTGATGTATGAGTTTAGCATGCTACAAATCATAATGTGAAGAGATACTGCAATGCATATTGCCACTGTGGTAATTCAAAAGTCTGTTGAATATTCTATTACAGATTCATATTTATGCTTCTAGTTTAAAAAAAATGATTGAGCATAGCTAGCTGTTTTTATTTGTATGGAAAACAAAATTAGCGAACTGTTTAGATATTTAACAGAAAAAAATTGCGTAGCTCTTGGGCACACTTCAAAGTAATGTTCTATGAAGAATACTAGTGGGAAAAAAGTGGAATAAATGTAGTAGAAATCGATTTGGGAATGTTTGGTATATGAGTTTCCTGCTGAAAAACATTCTTTCCCAAAAACTTTCTTGAGACTGACTCTTCATCTTTCTTGAAAGGGCTAAAATAATCATGGTGAGCTTGTCAGTGCTGTACTACATCTGTGTCGATTTTATTTGAAAACATTTGAAGTTTTCATAGGTATTTATCTGGTGTGTCAAAATGCTTTCTGTCAGTAAATAAAACAGGAATGATTGCCATGCACTCTGACATGTACAAGTACACTGTCTGACATGGAACTAGATTTGTAGGATGGACCTTCCCAACCCTTCTCCGAGAAGCTACATTGTTAATTTGGGTAATCTCCAGCAGTGCTGACACTTGCGAGAAAATAAATTGATACATTCAATGCCACCACAGTGGCTTTTGTCTTACAAACGTGATCTACTTGTTCGTGGTGCTCTGTTGGTCTAAGAAGGCATTGCCTAGGTAAATTTGTGATCTCTCACCATCATTTTACCATCAATTCATGATTGCTCTCTTGCATTTTTTCTATGAGCATTGTTAGGGACAAAGTAGATACGTATCTGACTTGCTTCTTAAGTCTTGGGCTTTACAAGTACTTAACATCTCTCTCAGTTTTGGCCTGTGCATATAGCATAAGGAAAGCAGTATTCGTGCTGAACAGTTCTAAGAATTAAGGATATTTTCAAAAATGAGTGATGATTATTTAAATAGTCTCAGCAGACCCTTAGTTTTGGAGCACTGATGAGCAATTAGCTGTTGACTGTGTTTTTAACACTCTTCTGTCTTGTTGCTATATAAGCCAGTGTGGAAGTATGCTTCTGCCTATGAGCATGATTCAATTTCTTTGAGCCTGTTCTTTCCTTGAGGGTCTCAGAGTATGGGAAAAACTGTGTGAACAACAAGCTGTCACATCACTCCATTGTTCAGACGTGTGACTAAGTTTCCAAAGCAGTAGGGAAGTGCCCTGCTTCTTATGTTCCTTTGCACATAGGCTTTATGCCAGTTTGAAGAAACTGAGGTGAACTTTCAGAGCATTAACATCAAAGCTAAAAGGTTGCATCCCTATGCCAACTGCCTAAAGCTAACATTACCAGTGGTTTTAAGTCTTGCTTCCTGTGGTATCTTCACATTACATCTAATATATGATGATGCCATTTAGCCCCACTGTGGATGCTGTTTGTGTTTTCAGACTGCTTGTAATAGCATGGAAAGTTCTGCTGGTTTTTCTGTTGCATTGCAAATTTATTGTTTGTTTGTTTGTTTGTTTTTTTGATAGTCTAAAAGAAGTTTAATTCCTTGGATTCAAACTTTGATTAAAACCTGGGGTTGGGAACTTTTTTTGTTTCTCTGGTTTGTTTCTGGGCTTCTTGTGTTGGATTTCTGCAGTGAGCATAATGCTAAGAGCAGAAAGCTTTAGGCTGTTGCAGTAGTTTATAGTCTCTATTGATCTTGGTCATAAAGTGAGAAGAAAGACACTAGCATTATAATGTATGCACTGGCCCTTTTTGGTATAGCTACTTGATGTACCCATACAGAATACTCAAGTGGGTATTTCTTCCCCCTTTTTTACTGATCTCTTCACAGGATGGATTTGAAATGTTCCCATTAATTCTTTAAAGTACCAAGTAAAATCTTTGAATGGTCTGCATTTCAGGGGGATAGCCTTGTTCCATGGCAAAGGGCTTAGTCGAGGATGGGTTTTAAGTCAGAGAACTCAGTGGAACTGTTTGAATATGGAGATTTCAGCATGTAAATATTGACACGTACATGTTTAAGACCCGAATTTTGTTTTAGGCAGTCAGCATGCTGTTTGTGTGTATAAGCAATGGAAAAGAGGTATATTATAGCAGGGTAGTAGAATTCTGCTGAGGGTGTTTTTCCATCTTGTGCCTCTGAAACAGTGATGAAGTTCTAATGCTGTTGTGCAGTTTTCTTATATTAGTCTATACTGTTTTCAGTTTTATTGGCTTAAGAACACCCACTTAATCTAAGCATGACAGGCTTTTAGAAGCATCAGCACTCAGGGCATTAAAACCAACATACTTTTCCAAAACCACTTTTCAATAAAACCAGAATCCTATTTTGTTTTTGACAGATGAATGATGGACCTTTGTGCAAGTGCAGTGCTAAAGCCCGGCGAACGGGAATAAGACATGGCATTTATCCTGGCGAAGAGGTATTAATAATTCTAAGGATACCAATTATGAATACAAACTTGCAGCTGTAAATTCCTGCTTGGGTTGATTTGAGGGGTTTTTCCCGTGATTTACAGGCTGAGTAAAAAACCCCTTGTGCAACTTTAAATCATTTAGTTACATAGCATTATATTTAAAATGCAGTACTGGTAGTGAAATCCACCTGAAAACTGTAGAAAACTTTTGCCTGTGTTTGCTTAGTTTTAGGTTTGTTTGGTTTTTTTTTAAGTTTCTGAAACACGATTATGTTAATAGAAAAGAACTTGTGATAAAAAGATCTGCTATATTCAAGTGGATGAATATGTTGTGAAGGGCCCACTTTGTGAAGTGATTGCTTTAAAAGAAAAAGTACATAGTAATCCTGCTGCTGAAAGAAGCAGAAGGCTTGTCAGGAGGCATTCTTGCCTTAGCATGTAGGCTTTACAATTTGTCTTCGTGCTTTTTTTTTGAAAATTTTTATTTTTCAGTAGGCCGTCTTACATATATTTACTGAAGCAATCTTTTATTTCTCTGCAGTTAAGGAGTTATGAACATTTCTGTGAATTATTTGAGTTCAGAAAATTGGCTTTGGTCTGAAGCTTACTATAAATTGCTCCAGTTCAGGATCTATTCCTCCCCGTGTTACATCTAGTGTTCTTCTTGCAGAGGAGGGAGAAAATTTAGGAGGAGAAAACGACTATATATATAAAACTTGCCGCATGAAGGCAGCTGCCTGCTGGAACAATGCCATCTGGGAATCCCAGATTTCACAAAATTTCCTAGGATATACTAGTTTTCACAGTGTCCTGTGGATGAAACTGTCTAGTTTTGAACTAGCTTGTTTGCAACTATCTTGTTGCAGCAGTGAGAAGCTTATTTTGTGGTTGAAGAGCCAATGTAATCACCCTACTTACTGCATAAGGTTTGCAGAGTGGCCAGAGCAGTGTAGTAGTGCAGCTGTCTTGCCATTGCCACAGGCCAACCTTTGTTCTGCTGTTCAGAGCAGTAACCTGCTCACTGCAGTGATTTCATTCTTTTTCCCAGTGTATTCCAAGCAGGCTGGTGGCAGCCTCCGAACTGCAGCAAGTTGTATGTAGGGCATATGAGAAACTGGTTTTGTTTGACTGTTGAGAAGTTTAGGTCTTTACACAGGACTGCTTCAAAACAATCTGGAAGGAAACATGGAATCCCAGGTGTCTGGCTGCCTTTGGACCTCAAAGTCAAGCATTACAACCCTGTAATAGAGTGGGGTTACCAGAGCTACCTCTGTGGTGATAGACTAATCCCTTTTCTTCGAGCCTCAGATTTCCCCCAAGCTGATACCTGTCTATCTTGATAATGTCCCTTGAGATTGTCTTGTGTGATGTCCAGGCTCCTCTTCATAAGCTTTTAAAATGTGTTTCCTGAAACTAATTTACATAGGAGAGGAAATTAGTCTGGAACATAAACAGCTAACTGTTGTGTGTAAGAGAGATGAAGAGTTAAATGGAAAATGAAAAAAAAAATAAATTCACCTTTTTTTTCTTTACAGTAGCTTTAAAAATATTTCTTAAAGTGAAAATGGAGATAAGGCCACACTTGCCTCCTTCACAGAATGCTTAATTATGACTACCTGCTTTTATTTAATTTTTCCTAATACATATTTCATGGCTATTAGAAATGCTTTATTCTCTCTTTTAATCTAAATTTGCCTTGACTCTACACATAACTCTACTTATCTCTTTCTTTTAGCCCATTAAACCATGTCGCCCCATGACCAACAATGCTGGAAGACTGTACCATTATCGAATCACTGTGTCACCTCCCACAAATTTCTTAGTAAGTACTTTATAAATAATTTGAACTAGGACGCTGATTCTGTTTTCAGTGACAAAAGTTATACTGCTTCTTGCTTACTCCGTGGTGGTTTTGTTTGCTTTTTTAAGACAGACAGACCTACTGTTATTGAGTATGATGACCATGAATATATCTTTGAAGGGTTCTCCATGTTTGCACATGCCCCACTAACAAATGTAAGTATCGTCATTGCTACATACTTCAGGTTTCATACAGGGGGTTTCTTTAGAAGGTGCTCATTCTGCCCTGAAGCAAAACTTCTCTAAAACAGCAGTACATGTATGCTACAAACATCTTGCCAGCACTGGGGATGGAGGAAAGATATTTGTGCTAATGAATCTCAGGTTTTGTCCTGACTGATTGTGGTAAGCAGCGTCTTTGAACTGTAACTGAAGCTGTGATGTGCATCAAAGTAATGTTTTTATATGTTTCACAGTTTGGAAGTGAATTAAACCATGGAACAACTTGTTAAGACTGCTAATTGGATTTAAATTGGATGAGTGGGTTTATTAAGTTGGCAAAGTTTAAAAAAACTAGCAATAACAACAAAAAAAAGGTTTTTCTTTCAAGTGACAAATGAAATTTTTCAGAGATCCACTCTAAAGTTTTCTCTCTTCTTAAAACTTACCTAGATGTATCTAATACTTTCTAACAGCTGTTCAGCTTCTTCAGCATCTAGCAAGTTATGATTTTTAGTAAAAGCTGTTAGGTATATACGGGTGTTTAATTTTGTGTTTTGAAAGCAAGTGTAACAAGAGAAGGACATGACTGGTACCTGACTGCCTTGCTTTTCCAATATAAGCTGAGTTAGCCAAACATGAACGGAAAATATGCAAATGCTTAATTTCTGTACACTTGAAGATTTTTTATTTCCTTGGTTATTTCAAGGTTTTCTCAAAAAATTGAGTGTGTGTTAGTTTCTATGGTATTTTTTTACATCACCGATGCCACAACTCAGTGTAAGAATGGTTATGACCACAGGACTTGGGATGTAAAGATAGTGGAACTGAGAGGCATTGAGAAGAAGTTACTTTGACCCCGACAGTTTGCTTACATAATGGATATGGTAACACTTCACTTTTGGTGGTCAGGGGAAGGGACTCTTGTTGACCAAGTCAGTGAGAGAGTGGCGTTCAGCCTCTGGCAAGGCAGTGGGAAGCACTGCTGCCCAGTAGCATTAACTCAGCCTCGGGGTTCAAGGCAAATTTATCTCAAGGCTTTATGTTTTCACTTTGCAAATGAGCAAAAAGGAACCGTTTTGTTTTACTCACATTAAAAGAATAAAGAGACCCCCCTATCTTTACAGTTTTTGTGTCTACTATGTGACAGGAAGGCAGAGAGTTACGTAAATCTTTAATATACAGACAACTAGGAAAACCCTTCTTTGAAATGAGTAGTTAGTGAAGCTACTAAGCTGTAAAGTGCATATATGTGCATATGTGTTTTTTCTCATTCCAAATAGGGGAAGTGATCAGCTACAAATGATTACTTTTTTACAGAGTTGAATACAAAGCCACACTGTGGTGTCAATTCCTGTTACTAACAGGTATAAAGCCCTTTGGAAGGAATCTGTTGATGTCATGAGATGATTTTTGGCATGCAACATAAAATCTGCTCTTTGAGGGATGCTTTGGAACATATTTGATAAAAGGGAGATAACAAAAGGTAGTAAAAACAGAGATCTGAACACCAACATCTTTGCATTAACCAAATTTCTGTAGTATGAAGTCTTCGGTTTGCACAGTTAGGGTTATTACTGACTTACTGCTGTTATTACAGAGTAATAACTGAGCAGCTCAAGTATTAGGGAAAATGGTTAATACAATCATAGGAAAAATTACAACTTTCATATTATAAATACCAAACCAATTTACAGTACCAACCACATGTTATTTGTGTATTTACGTGTGTACATGGAACTCTAGTTCATGGATATCCTAGTTGTGGTCAGTTCTCTGAATTATTGAACTTCTAGTTTAAATTATGTGTTAGAAAGTAAGTAAACAATCCCTGTACTTTTTTTAAAGCCCCACTGATTTAAGTGGAACAGGTTTTCATCTGGTCCGATTCTAAATGTTATATTTAACTTCCAGGGTTTTGTGTGGGGTTTTGTATTCACATTTAATACTGTATCAAATTGTAAGAAATGCAATTTTGTTTGGTTGTTTGGTGCTGCTTCTTAATTTATCATGCAGATACCAATAGATTTTTGTTGTCAAAATAGTCAAATGTTTGGCAGTGGGCTGTAAGAAGATGCAAGCAGAATATTGCATCTCTGCTATGTGCACCGATTTTGTTGCAATCCCATCACTATTTAGATATTTATTTGTGTGTTTATCAGTGTAAAGTAACCTCGGGTTACTTCACTGTCCCGGATCATGGAATTATTCTAACATTCTTTTATACTTTTGAGGCCACTGAGTAGTAAAATTTGGTAAGAGCTGTAGATGTGTAAGGGAAAATTAGGCATTTTTGTAATCTTTTAGGAATTTAGCTTTTTTCCTCTGAAAATCCCATTAAAAAAATGAAACACCTTCAGCAATTTATGGACCATAAAAAGGTGAAAAAAAGGAATTAAGTGTTTATCTTGCTAGCTAGTCAGGTGAAATTCTGATAATATTTATTTCATGAAATTACTATAAAACTGTAAATTTATCCCTAAGCTATTCCATTATGTTGCTTTGACTTAATACTACATTTTAAGACAGTGTAGCTGACACAATTGGAAGTGAGCTAAAAACACCTTGCTTTCAGATCTCTGTATCAATCTGACATGTTGTGTCACAAACAACAAATTCACTTGCAGATATCCAAGTGAGAGAAGATACAAGTTGACTGAGGTTTACAGGTGTACTTTTCTTTCTAAAGAAAATTTCATCTCCAGTAGATGGCATTATTTAACCTTCCTTCACCATCCCTCCTGTCAGCATTGTGTTTTATTACCAAGGTGAAGGCTGGAACTGGTACTCCCTTTACATGTCCTTGTGTTCTTGTCTTTGCATGATCCCCCAGAGCAGCTGTTTTAGTAAGTGCCCTTTTCAGCAGACAGTAATACCTTTGCATACAAAATTGTATTACCTATACATTAATGCTGTACAGTTTTTAATTCTGAATTTCTCTCTTCCTTCCAGATTCCTCTATGCAAAGTAATCAGGTTTAACATTGACTATACAATTCATTTCATTGAGGAGATGATGCCTGAGGTAAGAAGGATAATTAGTCTAAAAGTCAGAGTGGGTTATGAGTTGTTGATATGTTTAATGGATTAAACTCTTCAGTACCCCACCTTGTGAAGTCTCTGAGAGACTGGCTCTGTTCTGAATGAGTGGCTGAAACAGAACTTGCACTTACAGGTACTAGCATAAATCCATCTACCTAGGCTATCATGTGTTAAAATCAAATAGCAAGAAGTACTTGTATCCATAGGTTCCTTTCATTTTGAGTTATATACTGTATCTGTAAATTGAGTTAGGCATTACCCTTCTCTTACGTAAGACAAAAATAAGGCATATGGAGGTACTCCTTTGCCAGGACCACGTAAGGCAATGGCAGAGCTGAAACTTAATCAGAAGTTTGAAGCTCTGAAGATTGCTTATCAATGCTTAATATAAGCTGTTGCCAAAACAAATTTCCTGTGGATACAAACAAAGCACATTGAGTTCATAATCTGTTTGTGGTGAGGTTTTTTATTACAAATTAATGCCTAGTGGAGCCAGTTTGCAAAGTAAATTGCTGCAGTGGAACAGTGTGTGCAGGTACAGAAACGCCCCTGCATATTAACTACAAAGATAGGATCAGTATTTAATTTAGTCACATATATTTACATTTTTCTTTCTAGTTATCTTTTTGTTGCTCAATGGCATCTAAATATATGCAACAGCCCTGAAATTCCTCAGAAAGACTAGTGTGATCAAAGCAATTAATTTCTTGTTAGTGAATGTACTGTTGTCTGCGAATCTTGAACTGAAACAACAAATGGCTACCACGCAAAACAGGGAAGTGAACATTTTGGGGGGGCTTCTGGATTATTTGCAGACTATTTTTACTAAAGATTTGTGAAACAGATTGTGATATCAAGTTTGGAATTTATGGCCGATATCATACATGCACAATTTATATCAGTCTGGTTTTGTTTGTTCAGGAGAGCTTGTAAGTTCCTTCATTGAGGGAGCCAGTTCCTCACTTGATGAGAAGAATCTCTTTTATTTTCTTTTTTTTCTCTTTTCATACTTCTTCTTCTGTTGGCTATTGAGGTCATAATCCTCAATTTGTGTTGCACTCACACTTGCTATGGAAGTGATATGATACCACAGATGGTGATTTATAAACATTTAATATGAGCATGTGGGAAAAAGTGAATTATGGAAAACGTATTTCTCAGAAATGTGTCATCTGCTTAGCTTGCTCAGGTGGAAGGGGTTTTAGTGGTTGGCAGATTATTGCAGACTCATAATTTCTGCCTATACTGTTGATTTGGACATTGAATGAAGAGGATTCAATACCATTCTTTCTTGACAATGCATTCTGAAGAGACCACTGTGCTGTGTTAGAGTAGGTGATCACAAATATATCAATACTGTTTCAAAAACCCAGTATCTAGTGGTTGGCAAATATGAAGACACTGGTTTTTTCATTGTGTTTTATTTAACTATACATGAGTGGCATTATTTGTATTGCAGTATTATATAATTATAATTTTGGTCTATTTTTTTTTGTTTCCCCAGAATTTTTGTGTGAGAGGCCTTGAGCTGTTTTCTTCATATCTATTCAAAGATATTTTGGAGTTGTATGACTGGAATCTTAAAGGTAACACTGCCTTTGAGAGGGTCCTCAGAATTACAATGTAACTGCTTTTTTCCGTAAGAGGGACAAACTTCATTTATTCTTCAAGAAAATGAAATCAGAGTTCAATAGTGTGAACTGTAGCAATGAAAATGCACAAACTTGGCACTGTATTCTCACAAATAAACTAAATTTCTGCCTTAATCCAGATCTTCTTAATTTTAATCAGTCAGTAAATATTACTGTGTGTTTAATATTATGGAGTAGCGTGTGCATGGTATTTCGAAAGCCAAGATGTCAGGTAAACTATTGTCTCTTTTTGCAATCTAACAAGCAAGTTACTCATACTGTATTTCTCTGCAGTAAACTCAGAAAGCAGTGTCATACAGACAGCTGTGGAGGAATAACGTTATCATTATAGCTGAATGTTTTTGTCTTTCGACAAGATGGAAACACTTGTTTCCGTGAAGGCTGCAACAAAGGAGAATACTTCCCATGGTCTAAAAGAGAAATGAGAGTATCAGAGGAATTACATTTCAGTATCTGTAGGTCTATTTGGGTGTCATGGCTTTGTCTGTGGAGATGCACTCTGCACAGGAGCACACAGGTTTAATACATTTTGTGTAGCCTTTGGTTTGATAATATATTCTAATATCAGTGTTGTCTTTCCTGTCACTGCTTCTGATTGTTCTTTCTTTTTTTAGCAACAGGTACTTACTGGTTGGTTTAGGTTTTATTTTCTTGAAAGCTTTATATGAATAGGATATGAAAAAAAACCAAACCGCGAAACAGTACCAGGGAAATTTCCATGTTATCTTTGTTATGGTGAACAAAACCCACCCCACTAATTGGAGGAGATAATAAACTACTGCTTGTACCTGTAAGGCTTAAGTGAAATAATTAATTGATTATGTAAACCAATCTTTTTGTATTACTGTTTTATTTAAAAGTACTACATTTTTTGTTAGGTTCTAATTATTTTTTAATTATTTTAGATTTCTTTTAAGTTGTCTATGTGAAAGTTTTCACTAGAAGTTGTCTTTCTGTTCTTTTTTTTTATTACACTCTGGATTGAAATTTAAGCCCTATCAAATGTAATCACCATTCATTGATATCATCTGCAGCAAAGTTGCCTCTTTTCTTCTTTTGCAAATATCTTGCTGTTCATAAATTTTCTGTAATTTTTTTTGTATTTAAGGTCCTTCACTTGAAAATGATTCTATTTCCTGTCCCAGATACCACTTCATGCCACGGTTTGTGAGATTTCTTCCAGGTAATGTTTGTATTATATAGCCTTATACAAATTAGATCTAAAAAAAAGCTTTAAAAAAAACGAAAAATCATCCCTATCCCCCAGAAAAAACCTCCACATAAAAACCCTTATTGCAAGTCAAATGGTTCAGTCAGTGCAGAGATCTGGTGCTTCTTCCTGAAGTCTTCAGTGCTTGCTGGCAGTGCAGATGGTTTACTCAGAACTGGAATTCAGATGGGCAGGCCAAGTCTTGCTTCCAGCTTTTGTCTCTGTCGTCATTTTAGGCAGTGCTGGATCCTCCTTGTCCAGCTCTGCGGTGGAGCTGTGGCATTTGAGGAGTGCTGTTACCTAATCTCTGACATTTCATGTCCCCCCTACTCTTCAGGGTACCTAGTGGTTAGATTACAGTTTTTGATGTGCAAGGGTCAGCATGATTGGCACCCCTGCCCACATGGTTTTTTGATTGTTTCTTTATCCTAATGCAAGCTTAGACCTTGTAGCAATTAGCGATAGACAAAAGCCATCATTCCAATGTAGATCAACCCTGTCCTGTCAGCCAAGGACACGATTTCATGTGGAGCATTCAGCTCATTTTGAGTGAACAGTTTACATAGGCATTTAACACATCCTAAGTTACCAGGACAGACTTTCAGTTTATGTAAATGTCATGGCACCATTGAAAATGTGTCCTGCTGAGATCCTGCCAGTGATTCTCCAGGAGGGTTGTGTGGACAGAAGGATGTGTTTCAGCCATGGGATTTAGGGTGCAGATGAAATATGGAATAACCTTCACCAAGAGGGCTGTACCTGGAGGTGCTTTCTGCTCTGGGCTTTGAAATTTAGTTGGGATATTAATTACAGCTGGAGCAAAATGACTTTTGGCGTGTTACTGTGGAGAGTACTGATGGCTAGATGACTGTATTTCTNCCGTGTGGAGCAATTGCGTGTGGAGCAGCTCATTTAGAGTGAACAGTTTGTATAGGCATTTAACACATCCTAAGATACCAGGACAGACTTTCAGTTGATGTAAATGTCATGGCACCATTGAAAATGTGTCCTGCTGAGATCCTGCCAGTGATTCTCCAGGAGGGTTGTGTGGACAGAAGGATGTGTTTCAGCCATGGGATTTAGGGTGCAGATGAAATATGGAATAACCTTCACCAAGAGGGCTGTACCTGGAGGTGCTTTCTGCTCTGGGCTTTGAAATTTAGTTGGGATATTAATTACAGCTGGAGCAAAATGACTTTTGGCGTGTTACTGTGGAGAGTACTGATGGCTAGATGACTGTATTTCTAATTGTTGTTCCTTCCTGGATACACAGCACTGTTCAATCAGAAGCAGAGCACTGAGGCTTGCTAGCAAACATTGATTTGGTTTTGCTGAAGCAATTTACAAAATAAGCCATCAAGCCACATGTGGCTGATTAACTTGACCTCATCATAAAATGAGAACAAGTTTGTCCTGCCTGGTTTGTGTAGCTTGAGGGTGCTTTCCTGTTCAGGGTTTTCATATTCTGATTTTTTTTTTTTCTAAATTTTAGTTTGGAAGTCAGTTCGTTCTGTGCTGTTGGGTTGTTTACTGATAAGGAGAGATAAGTCTCTATAATATGTATTCCTGTGTGCTGCTTCTTCTTTAAGGTCTCCAGCCTTGTTTTTTAAAAATGTCTTTTTCCTGATATTTCTGCATATATAGTTGCCTTTTAGCATCTTTTTGACAGGTTTTCTTTTTAATCAAGCTTTCATTTTTTATTGATTATTTTTTGAGATACCCTTGAAGATTTTTAATTTTCAGAGAGTGGAAATCTATTTCCTTCAGGTATGTTTGCAGAACACTACTTAGGTCCAATCAAAGAAGATGCTGGTGCATCAGATCTCCACACATCCATCAGCTGTCTCTTTAAAGATAGAAATGAATTGCTGATTTCCCATCCCCTCTACTTTTTCTTTCTTACTTTCATAACATGGTCTAAAAATAATGAGGTTTGAGATGTCAGGTTTTCTATGTGGATTTACTTAGAGACAGGCCTTGGGGTAGCCCTGAGCTAGTCATACCAGGTTTACTGAGATGCATAGCATGCAGAACACTTGCTGTATTGTATTCATTGTCATAGGGTTCTATGATGATAAATATATTCAGAGAGTAAAAGACTCTACAAAACACATTTGAGGTCCCAAGTACTGCATATTCTTACCCAGAAAGGGTCTCGGACTTTCATTTAGCACAGCCATCCACAGCAACCTGTACACTGTCTTCAGTGGGTAAGGATACGTGTATATTTTAGTGATTGATGTATGTGGGCTACCTCTTGCATAAGAGTATAATCCAGTTGTTGACAAAGAACAGTCTTGTAAGTGGAGTCCCCCTTTAATTTGAAGGAAAAGTTCACACATTTAAAAATCTGTCCCTGTAGCTATTTAGAAGTATTTTCTATTTCCAGTGAGGTTTGGGGTGTATCTTCCCCACTTGAGATTCCCTCCTGGAGTTTAAGTGAGTTAATTGTTCTGAGAGGCCAAGTTACACCATTCCCTGTCATCATTTCTGTGCAATAGTGCTGTAATCCCAGCTGAAGTAAGAGGAGGGCTTGTACATGTCTTGTAGAGGACATCATCTTACACGGCGCTGCTCTTGTGCAGCAGCTCTGCAAGGCTTTTCCAGTGTGCCTGGGGTCACACTCCTTGTGCTGTGGCATCATCCCCATATTGCTCTAAGGTTTTACTTCTGGTTTGTCACCATTTCTCTTTTGTGGGTGTAGTGAGAGAGAATGTACTCAGTGGCTGGACCAGATTGTTTCTGCTCTCTGGGGGAGGGAAATCGGCGTTTGTGCTCTGTGGGGATGAAACTTGAAGATTCCTCCCCTACCTATGGATTAACAGCACCCTATTATTAAAGGAGGCAGTTGGAGAGATGTATGTCAAAATTAAAGCATTGTGGTAACATGCAGTGACTTTTTATTTACATGAGCAGACATACTGAATTTGACTAGGCAGTGTCTTCTGAGTGGTGATCTGTCAGGACCATCACTCACCTTTCCTGTTTGCATATTCACATCTGTAGCTGGCTGCCTGAAGCCAGTCAGATTATAGTGTCTTCTTTTGTTGCAAACAGCTTTTGCTGTGCATTTTTCCTGGGGTCTCAGAGGTATTTAGTAATTTTCACATGCCCTTGATTCATTTAGTGACAGAAGACAGCATGAGGCTCTTTAGTCTTCATTACTGCAGTTAGAGCATGTAAGCACTACAGATGAGTTTAAAGTGCAGGGATAGCTTGCTACATTCATCCAGAAGTATCCTGTAAAATTTTGAGTGTTCTTAAAAAGAGCTGCATAGCGCCTAAAGGCTTTTTAACTGCTGTTGTAAAAAGAATGATAAAATTGTGAAAAGGAAGATATAACTGGACAACATAACTGATTGTTCTGCCTACTCATTTTAAAGTTTATTCAGGCAAGTTAGAAACTTCAGCTTTACAGTATGATGGAACTGTTACTCTTTCCACCGTTACTGTTACTGCTATAGTTTAGCAAAGTGTTAATGCATGTGCAGTATTCATCAGTAAAACATTTGCCTTTATATTTGTCAAATCACTTAAGCATTTTGCATTTTATCTTGCTCATACAAATGGTTTGTGTTCTACATATTTTCTCATATGCTCATGCTTTAGGAGAGAATCTCTGAAATGTGTTTTATTTATTTATGGTTTTAAGATGGAGGAAAAGAAGTACTCTCAATGCATCAGATTCTTCTCTACTTGTTACGATGCAGTAAAGCTCTGGTGCCTGAAGAGGAGATTGCCAACATGCTTCAGTGGGAAGAACTGGAATGGCAGAAATATGCAGAAGAATGCAAAGGGATGATCGTTACCAGCCCTGGCATGGTAGGACAAATAAACAATTTTTTGGTTTTTTGAACAATCCAATGACATGTACATGTCTTGTTTCAGAGAGTTTGTTACAGGCTAAATTACAACAGGAAAAGGTGACCAGTGACAGTTGCAGATTGCAATAGGAACAGCTTACTGACTTGTTCCAACCCTGAATTGTCCCCTCTGCTGCTGTGCTGAAGGGCGTATTTTCAGATGGGCACTGATTCAACGTGCATGTTAAAAGGAAGAGCTATATTTTATGTATGTAAAACTTCCCTATTTTCTCAGACAGTCTCTCTGTGCATGATCTCATTCTCTTTTCCCAGACACAGCACCAGAGAAATAGTAACTATTTGCTATTTACTTTCCTCCTCCTCTTATGACCCCCTATTGACAGCTCTATTTAATGTGTGCTATCCTAATACTGCTTGAATAGGGAAAAGGTGTCTTCTGCCTATGTAGTTTTTTCCACATTGTTTCTGTGTTGCTCTCACTCACACTGAGGAATTTTGTGTACATTAATTAATGCATGTAATAATTTTCAATGCCTAGTTTGAAGCCCCTAAGGCCTTATTATTTTTGGAACAATTGGTATTCTTCTCTGAACACAGCTCCTTTCAGCTCTGGTGTTTATGTGAATTCAGCCCATTATTCTGACTTTTACTTTTAAGAAATGTAGATCACAAGAACAGATGAATGTCCACTAAAAACTGCAGGGTTGTATTTGTATAGTTTAGTCAGTATTGCAAAATGGTATCTTAGTAGAAAAGGCGTATTTTGGACCTAATGTTTGAAACTGACATGCAGCTTTCTCATTAGTAATACCTTCCTTTTTCTGACTTCATTTTTCTCCGTTGCTCATAGCTCAAATTCTTCGTTTCTGAAGAAAAAAATGTAACTTGGTACCATGCCTAAGAAGGAATTTAGTTTTTCAAGTTAACAAATTTTAGTTTTTCAACCTGACCCCAAACTGCAGCCAGGGTGACATGCTAAATATATTTTTCCAGTTCATAATTTAAGGTACGGCAGCATAACATTTAGTAAACTACTTAATAAGCTAATAATAACTTGGGTCAGATAATTTTTCCTGTGATTTCAGTCTGAGTAAAGTAAAACTTTCTGAAGAACAAGAAAACTGGACTGTTTCTGGGAACATGAAATACAAAAATACATGTGAACTCTCACTATGGAAAATTCTACTTCGGCTGCTTTAAATGAGTGCTAAACCAGAATCCCATAATAGAAATTGTTAGACAACCTGAACAGCCTTAACTTGCCTGTGGGTTTCTGTGATACAAAGTACATGCTGGTCCACAAGTTGTCAGCATCTGAATGGTATACACTGACATAACTTCAGTTATTTTGCTGAAGATATGCTGATTTCAGGTAGCTGAAAACTCCCTTTTTTGTTTAGCATGAAGGAATGCATATATGTTCCTCGCTTGTGTCACGGAACTCTAAATGTCTGTATCTGCAAGGCAGTGTGATTTGTAAGTGGTAGTGTTAATTCTGCGATCTCATGGGATAATTTGCTGGCAAACTTTGCATTCTACAAGGCAGTGTTTTTAGAGATTTGTGTGGACATCAAAATATATAAGCATAAAAGAAATCTGTAGCGCTTTGAAATGTCATGTTATAATGGCATCATTAGAACATGTTTTTTCCCTCAAGATTGCAATGACCTTCTTCTTAATTTGTGGATTTTTCCTCTGCTGTGCAGCATATTGTACTGATTATGAATGTAAGTGAAGAACAGAGTATGAAACTATTATCTGTACATTTTACAACATTAGAAGGTAAAACAGTTCTGTTGGGGAGACAATGTGAAACTGTTTTAGAAATGACAGCTCTTCAATTATATCCACGTGACACAACAAAGTAAAACCACTAAATTTTGTTTTGCTGCTAGCATCTCTCCAGAAATAATTCCTCTTGTGATCAAATCTAGGTTTTATGTGTGTGTTTAATTTTTTTTTTCAATATGAAAGGTGTATATATATAT
>VZRO01006712.1:85234-183821 GCA_013397915.1 Daphoenositta chrysoptera
GTATGAAAGGTGTGTATATATATATATATATATATATATATATATATATATATATATATATATATATATATATGCATGGTGGAGAAGGGAAAAAAACTGCAATAGGATATAAATCCCACTTAAACAACTAACAATAATTCAACACTGTTTAAAATTATTTAACTTATTCATGGTGTTTCATTAGTTCAATGAAACTTTGTGTTGGAATAGATTTAGAAGTTCACAAATTTTAGTCATCTTTCATACTTCATTTTTCCTAAAATATTGGTTTTCTCACTACTACATAGATATATATTAACATATTTCTGTACTACATCTACATGCAATTTCATGTTGTGTTCTAATGTCAGCAGAGCCTTGGTTGATGAGATTTGGAGTAGGAAAAAAAATAACAGGTCTCTGTTCTGCTAGAATTTCTTTGGTTTTGATGTTACTTTAAAGGCAAGGTTGTCATTATTGGATAGTCTATCAAAGCACTTTTAAAAGAGCACAGGGATAAAACTCTGGAAGAATAACATCTAATTTGCTTGCATCCTGTCTGCTGGTGCATAATTTATACTTGATGTTTCTGTATGTTGCTGTTTGTTCATTTAACCTTCAGAAAGGGCACTAGAGAGGAGGCTGGTGTTCAGGATGAAATAAAAACCACAGCCCAGCTACACCCCTCTCATAACTGTCAGTGAGGGAGCAGTGGTGATTAAGTCTTGGAGAAGTTCTTTTGTCCTGGTTGTTATCAGCCACCTGTGAACAGCTGTGTAACTGAGTGACAAAATGCAAGGCAGTGTCATGGAAATGAAGAGAAGGAGTCTGGTTTTGAGTGGTCCCAAGGTCACACATTTAACACAGACTATATGCACAGTGAAAGATTGCCTGTTTACACTTTTGAGTATCTCATTGCCTCTGTTTAAGTATCTAAAATGTGTATTTTTTTAATGTATTGATTATAATTGGTATAATTGAGTATAATTGTTGTTTCATATTCTGTTAATTATGCTGACCTGGTTCTCAGAGGAGTGGTGTATCAAGGCTGCTTTTTTAAGGGGAACAGAGATGGGAGACGTTCCTCGTTTTAATATTAAGAGTGGGGAGAACCAACAGACAACTTATGAGAAGATAAAAACTTCTCGAGCTGGCTTTGTGCAACCCCCCAAAAAACAGATGAACTTAAATATCAGGACTTTAAGCTCTTGTTTGGGGAACAGCATTCTGTCTGCTACAAACCTTGGCCATTATTTTCTTTAGGGTTTTTTTTTGTTCTAATCGTTTTTTATAAGAAATGCTGTGGGGAAAACTTTTTTTTTTGTGAACCCAGCAGCTGTAACTATTTTAAAAAATTTAACTAATATAACTGCATTAAATACTAACTAACTTAAATATTTTTTCAATTTTTTTTTTGGCTGGGGACATGTAACTTTATGATCAGTCGTCTTGTCTAAAGGGAAGCTGATAAGCATTTTTCCCTTGGAATTATTTCTGTATGTGAAAGTCAAGCTTTTAAGTAAGTTTTTGTTTTTCTAGAATGGATTGAAATTGTGGCCATATACAGAATTGGCTTTGCTTATCTGTGCAGAAAATTATTCCTGTGAACAGTTCTTCCAAGGTGGTTTGGAGGGTAAAAGCTTTGTTCTTGACACAATTTTTATTGTTTTGTGAAGAGAATGGTGGGAGCTGTTTCTGTAACACTGAAACTCATCTTTGAGAAATTCATAGTGCTAAATGAGAAGTTTTGAGATGGGGCTAACTAGAAGTAATGCCCTTTTTCTGAAACCTAAGACAAGCAAAATATATCGGCCTCATCCAGCTGATTGCAAAGTGGGGAGTAAGCAGGCACGTTACAAAGCAGCTTGACAGGTAAAGGAGAAGTTGTTTATATGGAGACAAACTGTGCACCTTCAGCTGAATTTTTAAATATGCTGGGTAAGTGATCAAGAGCTCTGTGAGCAGCATGTCTGCTACAGTGATGTGCAATTACTTACTCTCTGCGTTTATAGAGCTGAAGCAAAAGTTGCCTTCTTTTGCATTGTCCTTTTTAACAATAAAAAGAACTTCTGTTTCGAACTGTAAAAAGGGCAGAAGACTCCTCATTATACAAGACTGTATTCCTCCTTGTACACATCAGCCTAGGAGCCTTTTCTGAGAGTAGGATGACAGGTTTTTTTTGATGCTTTTTAGTCTATGTGAGTGAATGGATCTAATAATGCCTTCATTTGCTTTGGGAAATCATGAACTAAAATTAGAGAGGTAACCTGATCTTAGCAAACTGCTCAGGCATGTGGGTTCTTGGATGCCAGAATGCTAATCCTAATTTTTATTTCTGATGTGATGCTTGACCAGAGAAAGTTGTTTTAAGTTCTTGGAAAGAGTCAAAGTGAATTTCCAGATGTTTAAAATTAAAAGGCTTTTTTTTAAATTCTCTTTAAGTGTTAGGTCAGTTAACTTTGTTTCAGTTATTGTTGTTGCCAAATGTTTATAATAGTATTAATGATTAGTTTAATGTGCATATCGTTAAACTTGGAATGTTGTTGCTTCGTGTTTCCTGGACAGTGTGGGCTTGAGGCAGTAAATTTTCCATGGAGCTGTTGTCAATTTAGTTGTATTTTGTTTTTTTCTCCTAGAAACCCAGCTCAGTTCGTATTGATCAACTGGACCGAGAACAATTCAATCCTGATGTAATTACTTTCCCTATTATTGTGCACTTTGGGATACGACCTGCTCAACTCAGTTATGCTGGAGATCCTCAGTAAGATGCTTTTCCTTCTTTCTTTAGTTCAGGAACTCATTACTGTTGTCATTTGTGCCTTAACTAGGGCTTGGTTATGTGCTTAGTTGAGTCTGATATAAAGTTTAGTGCTTATGACATTGGACACAAGCTCCTGCAAATTAGAAAATATGAGGAATATCTTTGTCTCTGCAATAATTCAGGATCTGCTGAAGTAAACGTGCATGTATGTGCAGGATGATACTCCTTAACCTGAGAACAGCTCTTCTGGGTCCAGCAAAAGGTGGTTCCTCAAGCTCTGCATTATTTCTCTGAGGGGCCAGTGGCAGGTTTTCAGAGAGAGAATAGCATAAAAGGAAGGCAGAGGGAGAAATGGTTATCTGAGCTTCCTATTGTCTGTAGCAGATAGACTCCTGAGCTAGAGGATGTATTTAGGTCATTTTGTTAAACAGCCCTGAATGGATGTTTTTAAATTTCTCAAATCACTGTTTGACTCTTTTTATGCTACTGACAGGGAGAAGATTTCAGGTAATCACTTAACCATTACTAATGTGCATCATATGGAAAAGGACTGATTTTTATTTCAGAGCTGCTACTTGATTGTTTAATTAGATGTTCTTCAGGTCTCACATCTGATGAGGAATAACGTAGCCATTTTCTGTTTGATTTCTTCCTGACGTTTGTTTCTTGCATACTGCTATATCCTACTTAATCATCTCTCTGTGCTTTGAAGGATCATGTCTACGTAGTGTTTCCTAGCTTGGAAGCTCTTGCACCCATGCTACTTCTCTCTGTACTTTTTATATCCTGATAGAGTTTGGGAGGAATGTAGAGAAGGAGTGGAGAGGGAATCAGGACTTCAGGCGGAGCAAGAAACACTGTTTCACTTTGGATTGATGAGGGGATGCAAAAGTGATGATTGGATTTTGTTCCCAATTCTTTTCTTAACCTCTGACAATTTCAGGGAACTCTTCCAGTGATAGGGACATCTGCTTTCTGCATGATGATAGCATAGAGCCTGTCTCTGGTGCATATGTAGTTAAGGTTGTCTTTTTCCTCATTGCTGTGGTTTAGGAATGATATTCCCCAATTAATACTCCCACTAAACCACAAGCTGCTCCCTTCCCCCTCTTCTGAGAGATGCAAAAAGGCAGAGATCACGGGTTGAGAGAAGACTGATTGACTGGAAATGGCAATGAGATAAGAAAACAAACAGTAACAGCAACAATACTAATAATAAAAATGTAGAAAGAGAGGGTGATTTATGTGCAAAATGCTAACCAGGTCTGCACTTTTGAGGCCCAAACACTCATGTGCATGTGTGACAGTTGTATTCTTTTGCAACTGCTTGCTAAGAATTTTAAATCTAACATGGCAGGAAGTGGGAATATTGAGTTCTAATCCAGATTATAAAACTTCTTTTTTTTTTTGCTTTGATCATGAGTTTTAATCCTCTTTATCTTTTAGTTTTCTTGCCCGTCAAAAGGAAATAATTAGAACCAAAAATACAAGAATTATCTCTACTTTGATGCTGAATTTATTAGTATTTGTAAAGTCCTAATACTTTTCATTGAAAATAGTATGAAGAGACAAAAATTATTCTTCCCACACCTTATTTTAACTTTCTTTAAAATTTACTTGTGGGTTTGTTTTTTGTTTTGGGTTTTAAACTCAGAGCTGCTTGCAGAACGTAGGTATGTTTTGTTTTGTCAAAGTAATAAAGCATTTTTTCGTGAAAGACCTCTGTGGTGCCATCATAAATGTCAGACTTAACTCTGACGTATATGCACCCAGAAGAGATTTTCCTCTAATGTGTCTTTTCTTTGTAATGTTCTAATACAGAATTTTTTGTAATGGTAATATGTTTATTAATTCTTGAACTTAATTGCAATAACAAAGCTTGTTTCACCCTTATCAGTACTAGTAGAAAAATGTGTATTGTAGATCACAGTTTCAGGTTCTTGTTTTTGGGTTGAAACCTCCTCAAGGCATTTGTTCTTTTTGTTTTGGTTGATTTATTCATTAACTCATTTTTCTTTTTTGGATGGGGATTTGTCAGAAATAGATGTGCTGTTCTGCAGATTGCGAAAGTGCAGTGAATGGACCATGAGAAAAATCTATGGATTGACCATTTCAGATGTATTTGTAGACTGAAAAAATATTAGTATCTCCAGAGGCAGAGAGTATACATTCAAGAATGCTGCAGAGAAATAGCTAGGGAAAAAATGCCAATAAGAAAAGATTTGTTTATGTATCTGTGAATGTGGGATGCTGGGAAGATTATGAAATAGTAAAAGAGCTGCTGCTTCATTGCCTGCTAAGCCACTAACGTGAAAACTTCCTAATAAAACCACTGCCCTGAGTTGGTGCTGAGGAGAATCTTCTTCTATAATGTAAATACACATAAAAAATAAATAACTTGGGTAAACTTCTTTCCTCTGACGCTTAACCAGCGTCAAACCACAACATCTGGTCTCTAATTCCCTGCTTCCTATTCAAAGTCTGATTTTATGGGTTGTCCTGAAAAAACTCTGCAGAGGTGACATTTTGAAGGTAGCATTGTTTCCTAAGGACACAAGGTCCCTGTCATGATTCTCTTGGTTGCTCCTCCCATTGTAACTTTTGAACCTGTTGGTCAGATGCAGCTGAATATAATGGTGGGATGTTGTCTTCAAATGGAGTAAGGTCTTACAAGTTTGGTGAAAGCTTCTGCTCGATTGCTGAGGGAGTCCCAGCAAGGAAAAAGTTGTTACTGAGGTTCATGTCTAATTAGACACCGCCAAAATAAGAAACGGCTAGATGGTTGGAGAAAACCAGAAAACTTACATATGTGCTATTCACTTGAATTGATGTTTCCATTCAGCACAAACCCGTAGGGAACAAAACTTTAATTTCACTTTTCACAGAATAACTTCATGTTGCATGTGACTTGTAGAGCCCTTCCTTGCGTGCTTCACTGCAATGTTTGAGCCAGTGTAAGGACAGACCCTTCCTGGGAAAGGGTGCTACTGCTTTGCAGTGAGTGATGGGTAAACCGTGTGGAGGAGAGGGAGTTTTCACCTGCCTGAATGGAGCTAAGCTGCAGGCAAGCCTTTTCAGCACGCAGAGGTGGCCCTTTGGAGAGGATGGGTGGGTGTCTGGGGGACCTGGGTTCTGCCCTGATCTTTGCTGTTCTTTACCTCACTCTGCACACTAATGCCTCCTCTCTGCTACTTGGCCCACCCTGCTGGAGCAGCTACAGAGACTACTACTGTCACCTCTCTTGGAAAATGCTTTGAGATTATTTTTTTTCTGGAGCAAAGAGATGCTTGTAGACATGCTGTACGCATTATTAGCAGCTGGTGTGTTCATAATGACAAACAGGGATAGACTTCTGTTTATTGACCAAAATACATATTTTCTGGTTTTGTCCTTCAGATACCAAAAGCTGTGGAAGAGTTATGTGAAGCTGCGTCACCTACTGGCTAATAGTCCCAAAGTCAAACAGGCTGATAAACAGAAATTATCACAAAGAGAGGTATTCTGGACCTTCCTATGGCTGATAATTGAGCATTGTAATTCGGGATAGAATAAAGCCGTATGACTGCCCTATTTATGGAAACAATAGAAACTCTTCACAAAAGATTTCTTTCCAGACTCTTAACACGGATTTTATTTTTATCTATGCTTGTTATTGAATGGGGTTTTTTTCCCTTTTTTCAGCTGTCAAACTACTGCAAGTTTTTTACCCAATTATAGAAATTATTGTTATGGAACCATAACTTCTTTATAGCTGTTGCCATTAATGGTTTCAAGAATTAGCATAGAGAAGGACTTTTTATTTCATAATGTACTTTTAACTGGCTCATAATTTTAAACATTTCTCTTCTGAGATAAAAACTGCCATGCTTGTGTGCATAAACAGTAATTTATTAGGTGGTACAGTGACACTGCCTAAGATCTTTGACTTGAAATCATCTGGCTGTTGTATGATAGACAAGATATTTTTTTCTTCTTGTTTTTTCCCTACAAAGTGATGAGCAATAAGCATTTCCTAAGTGCAAGTACTCAACCAATTGGGAATTAAAATCAGAAAAACAAAGACTCCTAAATATAGCTTACACCAGCCTATTTCTATAAACCCTTGGACTGAAGCCTTGAATTTGTCTGGTGCCTGTCTGTTGGGCACTCTTAATTTGACAACCTATGTAAAGAATACATAAAGGAGAAATTAACTTCTTGTGTACTGAACGGTATTTAATTAAATGATGTTGTATTTTTTTTTTATTGATTACAAACACTGATTATTCATAAAATCGTAGACTACTCTGAGTTGGGAAGGACCCATGAGAATCATGGAGTGAGATTCCTGAGACTTCCCTAGTTTATTGTGTACTTTTGGTTGCAGTAAGTGTTTGATACATATGACATTACACCTGATTTTTTTAATTGTTGCAAAGCATAGTGTGCTGTTGTGGAGCTGTCTTATGAAATAAACCCTTGGCTTCCTTACTTGTAAATGAAAAAAAACAAACCCACAACATTGTGACTAAACTGTGCCACAGTTGTAAAGAAAAAAAAAAAGATTTGTTCTTACAGGAGATAATTTTGTTTGCCACAACTACACTCAGTGCAAGTAGAATATCATTGTTTTATGGGCATCTTTTCATTAGGGGGTAATGGATGACTTATTTGTAAAATTGAAGTGGATTGTTTATAAGGCGGTGATCATATTTTTCTCCAGAAGATAAAATGTTCCTTTGTTATTTAGCACTTGCTGTGTGGACTGCTGATTTTTGTTTTTAGACTCTATTATCTAGGATAACAAGTTTTACAAGGGAGGCATACAGGGCTGAAGCAGAAGCTTTATGTGAGGAAAATCTATATATTTGCCAGTGGAGGTGTCAGTAACTCAGAAGGAGCTGTAGGACTGTACCTCGCTGGTACATGGGCTTTTAAAGATGATGAATCATATATTATGGAGTGCTCCTGAGCCAGTCAGACTGAAATACAGCCAGGTCTGGCAAACACTGTAGCACCTGTCTCAGGAAAAACTCAATGACACACCTTCAACAATGCACGAGGGGTGCAGTGCTGGCAGCATCTCAGTTCCCTCTGCCATCAGTCATCCACCCCTGTGAGGTTGTACAATGATATTATTTGTGACAAGGTCGTGCCTGGGGCTTTGTTCCTCTAACCTAACTTTGAGCATTTACAGCAGGTGCATAAATTGGGACCTGAAGGCTCACTTTGAAGTCAGTGGAGGGAGAAATGCATTTTTGAAGCCATTTATCCCCTTCATTGAATATAAAAGGAGCCAGGGCTAACTAGCCTCCTACCCTAGACACCTCTGTACTGAGGTGTCTGAGGTTTGATGAATCTGTGTCTGGACAGATGCACCTGTTGGAACTATTCTGTGAGTCTCTGCAAATCAGAAAACAGAGCCTGTTCCTGCCCAGGTATGCTCACAGGCTTCAAAATGGAAGCTGGGAAGAGACAGCCTTGAGCAAGTGCCCTGCAGTGAAAAGGAGAAGGAGAGGCAGGATAGGTTGCAGCTTTGAAGAGCTTTGTGTTCTGAAGAAGGCAGAGCTCTGAGGGGAGTCTTTACAGTTAGTTCATGGTGTGTGGGGAGCTTGCATACCCCAGAGCTTTACAATATTGGAACCAAGAGATTCTGATGCAGGGCTGATTTATTTATCTGTTTTTCTTTCATTTCATTTTTACAGAAAATATTTTCTTTTAATGATACTGTCAGAATCTTTAATGATTCTGACCCTTTCATGGTTTGTAGAGACAAACTGTTTGCACAACAACAAATAGCCACTGGTCAAGGCAAAACATATTTTTAAAAATTTTTATTGAAATAATAGTGGTAGATTTCATCAGCATAGTCTCCAGGACTGGTGAATGCTGACCTCTTTCCCAGACTGGGCATAGCGACATTGTTGAACAGGAACTTTTGCAAAGTAGCGAAGATGACAAAACAAAGCCTTTTTTTGCTCCCATTGAGTGCTCAAACCAGGAGTACTCACAGTGATAGACTTGAATGAAGAGGTTGTTTTGTACATCTGGTAAAGAAAGTGCCTTCATTATAAGGACTTTTAACTGTCTTATGTACCATCTTGGATGTCTAAATTGGACTGGTTTGTTCTGTCATTAGCAGTAAAAAAAATGTAGTCACCTCTATTCTCTTCTTGGTCTACCAAAATCTTCTATCTACACTGTATTCCAACACATTTGCTACAGTCTGTGGCTGGAAGTTCCCAGATGTGTACCAGCTTTAGAAACTGCTCACGAAAACTTAACTTGAAATGGGTCTTGTGAATGAACTGGCGTGTGCATTGCTGTGCTTTGTTGTAGCAAGTTCTTCACAGGAGTTCTGTTCTCTCCCTGCTTAGGAAGCACTGCAGAAAATTCGTCAGAAGAACACAATGAGACGTGAAGTGACCGTGGAGTTGAGCAGCCAGGGATTCTGGAAAACAGGGATACGCTCTGATGTCTGCCAGGTGACTAAACTGGAGAGATGTATTTTCTTTCTTGATAGCTGCCATTTACCTTTGTTGTAGTTTGTTGTAGTTCTAGGCTGAAGAACCAAATGCAAATGAATACCTCAGTCATATCTGTTGATTTAGTGAACTATTGGAGTGTTCTGTCCACTCCCTCTATACACACAAAAAAGATAATTTAAACTTTTCTGCCAACAGTTTATTAACACAAGGAAGAAGGGTTAGGAATGGCCAGCTTGAAGCTGGAGGTTTGCCAAATGTTGAGTCTAGTGTGGAACTCTAATCCATCAACTGGCTTGGTTTTAGATATTTTAATTTTAATGTATTTTTCTATGTAGATAGCTCTTAAAAAAACCCCAAGTTTTACAGTAAAGCATAAAGAAATTTCTTTTTACTTGAAAGAAAATAAAGTAAACAAACTAAAACCCCACCACAACTAACTTTTGGATTAAAACAGGTGAGCCTCAGTAGAAAGCTATCTTTCAGATACTCTGTTTCCTATGCATGACATCTCCAAGGAATATATCTCTGTCAGATCCTATCAGTTGACAGCCACCAGCTTTGTGATATGATAAAAATAAGTGCAATTTTTATGTAATATTGTATTACTAAAATTCAAATAGTTGTAACAGGCAAATAATTATACTAGAGATCTACTTGCATTATTTTTTTAGCTGTTCTTGTGGAGATGTTATTTAAGAGTTAAATGCATGCAACTTAATACTAGCTTACTAGTGTGAAGTATAAATTAGGGGACTTCATAGGCAAAGGTATAGGTAGAAATTCTGTTGTAATCTTAGAAGTCTGGAGAGGCCAAAGGGGAAATTCTAAAGTGAGAGATGCTAATAACTAGAATTGCATTTCTTCTGTCTGAAACATTCCTTGTGATTCTACTGTTGCTTCTGAAGTGGAAGGAGAGTAGTGGCACTGTATCTTCTCACGTAGCTGAGGAAAATTGCAGCCGTTTCCTAATTTTTTTTTTTTATTGTGAACTGTATCTGTTTTTACAGTTTAAGTAAACAGTGTAAATTTCCAATTTAGGCACTTTGAAACCGTTCTGTTATTCATATCTTTTGTGATTCATCTCCTAATATCTTGGATATTCCTGTTTCGTTTTGTTGTTGAAGGACAGCAAAACACCAAAGAATGATAAAAGTAAAGCTATTTCACAATTTTTGTGCCCATCTGCAGCTGTAACATCTAAATCAGCCAGTTCTGGTATGAAGGTCCTTTGATTTGATTTCTTTGAGAGGCCAAGAGTAGGCAACTGTATGTCTGTAAAATGAAAGATTGCTGCTGTTGCTACATGCTTTTTCCCAGATTAAAGACTAAAACTAAATATGCATAAATCAGCTCTGGGGGCAGAGCTAAAGTGCAGTGATTTGAAATTACTGCTTTTAAAAGCATTGAAGTTTAGAAGATTGAAACTCTTTTAAGTCACTCATGATAGCTTATACTTGCTCAGAGTTCCATGTAGCCTTAATGATACTGGTCTTTGCTGTCTTGGAAATGAAGTGCTTGAAAGGAGAGGAAAAATGGTGAGTGAAATGTTCAAAAAAAAAAAAAAAAAGGTAAAATGGCTGAGTTCTGGCAGGCTCACTTGAAGTTACCCAGTCTGTCAAGAGCAGTAGTTGGCCACTGAGCTGGGCAGCATTTAAGACACAGCGTGGCAGGCTCTGGCCATGCTGAGAAGACACCACCTCTGTTCCCCCTCTCCACCCACACCACTGTTGCTGGTGTGCCCCCAACAGCAGTGCAAAGTCTTCAGGGTGAGGAGAGACATGCATCCCAAAATATTTCAGCTCACTGGCTTCCCCTTAGTAGCTTCAAGTCAGGAGCATCTGTTGTTCTGGGGGATGATGGCACTATTTGAGGGCACCTGAGAGAGTCTCAGCCTTGCCATGTTAGCTGCAGCAAGAAAAGGACATGCAGAATATTTAAAGTCATACATATTTTAAAAACATCTCTTCTAAAGAGATAAATACATAAAACATCAGAAACATTGAGTAGCCATAGTCCAAGATGATGGACATAGATTGAATCAATCAATCAAGTGGTTAGTGTCAGGAAGGCAGCATTTTGTCAATATAACTGCAAGAGTCAAATTGAAATCCTTCTATGTGCTCCCAGGGGTCTGTCGATTCTTTGTTCACTGCACCACAGCTGAAAAAAAGTCTAAAACTTGGTATTTCAGTCCTCAGATCCAGGGACACATGTATTGGTGTAAAGAATGTTAAACATTGCTTGAGGAGACTCTTTCTGTCTAGTACAGTGGAGCATAGAAGCAGGGAAGCAGAGTTGTCCTGTGAAATAGTTTTGGGTTTGGTTATTTTGGTGTTTTTCAGTTAATTCCTTCTGTGAAGGAGCACATAGGACGCACGCCTGTACAATATATATGGAGATAAAAGGAATGTTCTTACAAATTACCCCAAGAAAACTCTAAATGACTGACATAGTAACAAAATAAAACTTCACCTACACTTCCTAATTCTGCTTGGAGTGGTTTCATATTTCTCTGCCATTTTGAGATGCCGCTGTACATTCTTTCTGTAGCTGGTTATTTCCATCTGAGAGAAAAGGACCAGCGAGGGGTTCCTGGTCAACAGCTGGCTGAACATGAGTCAGAGTGTGCCCAAGTGGCCAAAAAGGCCAATGGCATCCTGGCCTGTACCAGCAGTAGTGTGGCCAGCAGGACCTGGGCACTGATTGTCCTCCCGTACTTGGTACTGTTGAGGCCACACCTTGAGTGCTGTGTCCAGTTCTGGGTCACTCACTACAGGGCAGACATTGAGGTGCTGGAGTGTGTCCAGAGAAAGGCAACGGGGCTGGGGAGGGGTCTGGAGCACAAGTCCCATGAGGAGTGGCTGAGGGAGATGGGGGTGTTTAGCTGGGAGAAAAGGAGGCTCAGGGGAGACCATATAGGTCTCTACAACTGCCTGAAAGGAGGGTGTAGCCAGGTGGGAGATGCGGTATTCTCCTCGGCAACAAGTGACAGGACAAAAGGAAATGGCCTCAAGGTGTACCAAGGGAGCTTAAAATTGGATATTAGGAATAATTTCTTTGCAGATAAGGTGATCAAGCACTGGATCAGGTTGCCCAGAAAAGTGGTGAAGTCACCATCCCTGAAGGTATTCATAAAGATCTTTGGGACATGGTTTAATTGGTGGTGTTTACAGTGTTAGCTTAGCGATTGGAGTCAATCATCTAAAGGGTCTTTTCCAACTTAAATAATCCTATGATTACCTTCCAGCTCTGTGTTCAGTTCTCAAGAATTTCATACTCTTTTACTTAAAGTTTTGCCATTAGTTAGTCTTAATTTTTTGATCTTGTAGCATTTACCAGTTCGTATTTTCTGCTGTTCTGTCATTAGTGACCTGCAGATATCCACAGCATCATATATCTGTATATCATCTACTTTGTGTGCTTATTTTTCTTGCTTCCATTCTTTACACTCACTTCCTCTAATCATGCACAATCCTCTTTCTGAATTAATTGTGGCAGCCCTCAGATTTTAATGCCCTTAAAACACACCTTTATTTTGAATATATTCATGTCATGTCAGTAATAGGAATGATTAGAAAAAAATAGTTCACAAATGGTCCCATGCATAAAATTCTTCAAATCTTGCATTTCTCCTGCGTCTCTCTTCATTCTTATGCAAGATTTGTGATGTTGATATCATACTTGCTATACTACTCTACTGATAAACTGTACTACTTGCTTATTTCAACCCAGATGCATCTGAAGTCAATATTAGTGTAGAATTCCTTCTTTGAAACACTGAGAGGGAGACTGACATTGTTACAAAATAGAGTTGTTGGGTTTTTTTCAATTTTATTGACATTTTCGCCAACAGAGAAACATTGTCTGTTTCCTAGACAGTCAAACAGCATCCTTTTCTTGTATTTTTTAACACATGAAATGTGCCAGACTACAGCATTTCAAAAATCCCTTAATTCTTCCTCCAAAGGAAATGAAGCAAGGCATTAATAACTGTGCTTGAAAATTGAGTAGCTACTGTTTTGTGAAAGCTGATTAAAGTGGTGTAAATTGTTTCTTCCTTAATGTAATGGGACAAAGGGGAAGTGGTTTTTCTTCATTTTTGGTACTAACCTAAAACAGCCGGGTGTTAAATTAGAAGATACAAACATATAGCTTTGTTTTCAGTCATAGCTTATTGAAATTTGCTGTTACTGGTGACTAGATGTTTTTTACCTCATTGAAGTTGCTTAAGTAGAAGACTGGGTTTATGTATT
This sequence comes from Daphoenositta chrysoptera, assembly GCA_013397915.1. Taxonomy (NCBI): domain Eukaryota; kingdom Metazoa; phylum Chordata; class Aves; order Passeriformes; genus Daphoenositta; species Daphoenositta chrysoptera. The sequence goes on from VZRO01006712.1 coordinate 98,695, forward strand.
TATTCCTTTAGTCTGGGTGGACCTGTGGAGATAAAAACATATGATTAATTGAGTGCTTTGATAAGTGAAGAATGGGAAACCATGATATTTTCTTCTCATTTAAACCAAACCAGTAAAGTGTTGTGACAATTGGAAAGTGTTTGTGTTTCTAGCTCAGACAGCTGAGTTCTCTGTACACTGAAGTCGAATGTTTTTGCTTATTGTGTTTGTTTTTTCAGCACGCAATGATGCTTCCTGTCCTCACCCACCATGTCCGCTACCACCAGTGTCTGATGCACTTGGACAAATTGATAGGCTACACTTTTCGAGATAGGTGCTTACTGCAGGTAAGATATGAAAAGAAAAGCCCAACTGCTTGCTGGTTTCTCTTCATGGTATTACTGAGTTCATCCATAATGCTGAAATGCACGGCATTGCCACAGCTTGGACAGACTTGATTACTTGTTCTGAAGATCTTTCAAAAGTTTCAGTTTTCCTAAGAGACTTCTAAATAGAGATATCTATTGTGCACATAGATATTACACCTGCCTTTGCTCCCAGGGTAGATCTGGATTTGCTTGTAATGTGTAGAAAGACAAAAATGCAGTTATTGAAAAGACTGTCAAATACTCATTTCTGTGTAAGTTCCGTTTTTCTGTATATACAGAGAATACAGTGTTATTCTGCAGATGAGTGTATATACCCTGCTTCTTGTTTTTATAGCCAGTTGTTCTAAAAGAGAATAATTAAAACACTGCCTTTTTTTTGCATTTGTAGGTAGTGAATAGAAATTGGCAAACTTCTGTTCAGCTCTTGCTTTCTGCAAGTACATGATGAAATTTCTTACTTGTTTTAAATGCATCCATGTCACATAACCACCCTTTTATGTTAGTGCATATTTGGAACTGATTACCTCTTAGGCTGATGCTTGGCCTGGTGGCCCCTTTCTTTTTTTTCTGAATTTACTGAAGGAAAATGGGGACTTCTGTTTAGAACTTCCTTCTAAAATAAGCATCATCTGTCTCAAATGACTGGATAAAGTTCAAAACATGGCTGTTTTTGTATTTCTCTAGAGATTTTGCTCCCAAATTATTTTAAGGAAATGTCTTTTCTCACAACTTTTCTGGTTTCTAGAATTTGTTTTCCAGGCCTTTTCCTACTGCAAGTTACATTAAACATTGAGCATCTTCTAGGATTTGGTTGTTGGCAGGCTGTCTTTGTTTTAGTGTCAAAGAGAAAAATGCAGTGATGGAAACTTTCAAAATATTGAGGCCAAACACACAAATCAACAAGTAAATTCTAATCAAAAAGAGATGAAAGCATAAATACCAACTGTGTAAGCATTAGTCATGTTTGGTTATGACAAATGTGCTTTTTAATACTTTATCCCTACACTCATTTATTTAAAACCTATAAACATTTTCCAGAAGAGGAAGAACTTTTTAAAAATGTATATAGTATTAGTCATCTGCTTGAGCATACGCAATGTTAGATGTATAATTCTGCATTGATTGTTACCTATTTTATCATGGTGTATTCTTTTTAAAGTACAAGCAGGTTAAAAAAAGATTACACCAAGTTATCTGTTCTGAAAAGCTGTAATGTGTCATCTGTTTCAGATGGAGAATTTGAGAATGTGAGATTACAACAAAGTTAGTAATACTAACAAGGACTTAAAAAGGTCTTGGAGAAAGTTCTTGTTGTTGATTAAATATAATTTTACTCTCCAAGTTTTACGTTTAGAAAGCAGCAGACAATGAATGAATTACTGAATGTCTTTGCTCTCAGTCTGCATCACCAGTCCTGCAAGTGTGTCAGAAGTAACTTTCTGCAGCTTGCATTTTCCAGTGTGTCTCTTTTTTATGTACAAGTTTTATGTGCACATACTTTTATACAAGCACAATATTTTGAGCTGTGTATGTGTAAAGAAGGAGAAAATGTGTGAGTTTGAAGGATGGAGTTCTGAAAGCAAGCTGTAGTTCTATTTGCTGCTGCCATTTCTGCAGTGGTGGTGTCACAGCAGGGTAAGCTTTCGGTAATGCTAGGTGATACAAAGGTAAAACAGAGGACCAATCCTGCCATTCCGCTTAATTTCCATTTGAAGAGTGAGCCCTCTGTAGTCATGAGGGAAAGAGTTCTTCTGTGATTAACTCTGCCAGGAATAATATACTTGTTGTTGTTTCATTTTTTGAGCTAGGAAAGTTTTATCTGTGTAAATGTGGATGGTTGAGAAGCTCTTTTAGTCTCTTATATTTTTAATATGAATATTTATAGTTCAGTGTTAGAGTGAGTATATTTTTAAATAAGCAAATGTACTGAAATCAGGTCAGCAAAGCTGGTAAGCAAAGTCTTAGGGCAAATTGACAGTTCATGCTTTTTCTCTTCTAAACTAATTTTTCTTTAAAGAAAAAAATGTTGCAAGTTAATTAGTTAAATTGATGATTGAGCATAAATGTTGCTTCTTTCTGACATCTGAAATAGTTTACCCTACATTTAAATTTGTGGAACCAAGTTTCTGATTGACTACATCACTTTGTAACCTTTCTTCAAACTAAAAAATAACTATTAGTACCTACCGGTCTAAGATAATGTTTTTCTTTCATTTACAAAAATACATCTAACACTTTATTTTCCCTGTATGTGTTACACTATAGCTTGCCATGACTCACCCAAGCCATCATTTAAATTTTGGGATGAATCCAGATCATGCCAGAAATTCCTTGTCCAACTGTGGGATTCGACAGCCCAAGTATGGAGATAGAAAAGTTCACCATATACACATGAGAAAAAAAGGTATGCTACTTACACCACTAACGTTTTTCACTTACCTCACACTTAATCAGGAAGAACATCCTTTGTTCCATTATCATCTCCCTGGCCATTGTTCTTTTGAGAGATTCTTTCAGTAGACAATTTCAATGATTACATGCAGACACCAGTGAGATCTTTCTAAAAGACTGGATTTTGCAAGTTAGTCGATAAGTAAAGAGCTGAGAACAAATAAGGGTAATAAATGGTAGGATGTATTTTCGTAGATTTTTGGCAAGTGCTGTTTTCTTAATTTGCTGCTCAACATGGTGAACAAACTGGAATATATTTTCTAAAAATGTCTTCTTACTAATGTGAACATGGGGTCTGTCTGCTGCAAAATATTCCTCACCCCTTTAAAATATATTCAGTGTTAATGAAGTAAATTGTTTATTGCTTACGTAATGTTTGGAATGTCCTTTTCATGCAGAGGTGGTGCATTTATCTGGCTCCCAGAATGCAAAAATTCAATACTCTTGTAATGAGTCTGCGGTCAGTTAGGCAGAGAGCATCTGTGAGGATTATACTTGGTGTAATAAACCCTGTAAATAGCAGGATAATCTTGTGTATAGTAATTACAGAGTAACATTTTGAGTAATTGTTTCCTACATTTATTCAAAGTGAATTAGTGGCTGTTTACTTAATAGTGCATTGTTTATGTTTCTAGGGATAAACACCCTGATAAATATTATGTCCCGTTTGGGACAGGATGATCCAGCTCCTTCCAGGTAATGAAAATAAGTTGTTTGCAAGTAGGGAAGCTGCTGCAGAGGGAGATATTTAATAGAAACAACCAACTTACTGTCAGCAACAGCTTTGGCAAATAGTTGAAATGAAAAGTAATTTTGAATTGGCTTTTATATTATGAAGGTATGCTGAACCTCCATTAGCAGTGACATAGTAAATGTTTGGTCATGGCTGCAGAAAACGTCTGAGGAAGGTTTTAACAGATAATTCTATCATTTTTTTTGATCCCTGAAATGAGGACTAAAAGGCTACCTTTTTGCTTTCTGCGGGAAAAAAAAATAAGATTTGTTGTTGTTGTTATCAGTGCTATAAATTGGATTCTTCATCATATTTTCTTACAGTAGTACCTTCCTGGCATGGCACCTTGTTAACAGGAGTGTGGTGCTGAACATGGGCTTTGCTGATTTACTGTTCCAATTTAAAGACAGATGCAAAACCCATTAATATTGTAATGCAATAATCCTTAAATGACCACTAGGAATTCTGTGCATATAAATATAGTTGAAGATGTGGTTTATAGCCACAGGCACCATATTTAGCTAAAGTTGAATAAACAACGCTCACAAGGCTAATGCAAGAAACAGTTGCATGTGAAATCTCTTAAATGCATGAAGTAGATGGCAGTGTGTATTTTAGTTAGCTAGTGCTGAAGCTGGATCTTTCAAGAGCCATAACTTCAGAAGCTTGAGAATAGGAGAACTTGACTTCTGCATAAATTATTGTTGCACTATTCCCTAAATACTGTTTCAGCTAGACCATGCCCTTTTCTCTTCAAACTTATTTCAGCCCTCTTAAGATAACATGACATAAGGCTAAATAGTATTCATTCATGTGAAATAACACAAAAATATAAAGCCCTATTTCTGAGAGACATGTGTTTTCAGTTATGTTGCTACACAGAGTTGTTGTAGATTTGCTCACACATTATTGTTTTACACAGCAGAGGTTCTTGAATTCTTTCAGCCCATAACAAAGGCCTACTATTTCAGAAATTACACTAATTATATAATTGTTGGGGAAGTGAAAATTACAATAGAATCTGCCAATCACTTGACAAAGGATCTTCTGGGTTAAAAAAAATTAATCCTGTGGCATTGGCCTTGCTTCTGTTACAATCATGTATTAAATCAAAAAGGGTGCCACTTACTTGCTTTGATGTATAGAGCAGAAATTTGTACATATTCAAAGACAAGCTCACATTCTTTTTCAACTGCTTGCCCTTTTAGTCCTTTGAATATAAGCAGGCCAACAGCTTGAAGAAAATGACTTGACGCAAAACAAAGGTAAATCAGGAGCAGTGATGAAAGACAGGAAATAAAAGATACTAATAACTTAATGGCGTGTTTGGATGCGTCTGCTTGTATAGCCATTTTTTTCTTTTGAGCTCAGAGGAAGTTACAGAAAACAAGGCATTTAAAGGTGCTGTGAAAAATACAAGTTCTTACTCCCTCTGCCATACCAACGATCTGCTGCAGGGTCATCCTGCCCTGCTGGTGTTGATTTTAATTAGGTAGAGCTCCCTAGTTTCATGCACAAGGATCAGAACAGGCTGTTTGTTTCAATCACCTGGTGCCCTCTGATGGACAGAGAAACCAGACTTCAGTGCCAGGCAGCAATCCTGTTTCCTTTACCCATTTTGTGAAGCTCTGACAATAGCTCAAAACAGAACATACGGAAATTTCAAATGTGGTGGTGTCAGTCCTGAGTTTGACAAGTCACATAGTTGTTACTCTGTTTTGGAAAGCATTGTAACCCAGAGAGGCTGGGGGAGGCTGCAAAAATGACTGTCATGTCTGATTAGCAATCAACTCTGATTTTTTCTATTTTAATTGCATTGTGTTAATAACCAGTATGTGTTACTTAGGTTATGGTGAAGTTTAAAATGCTTTTTTCAGGATTAACCACAATGAGCGCTTAGAATTTCTGGGAGATGCTGTGGTGGAGTTCTTAACAAGGTAAATGGGGAATTCTTCAACAGTTCTCACCTTTGTATGTTATTATTATAGTGTTGTGTTTATTGAACTTTTCAGTGTCTACTTTCACTGTGTATGTTTGCAGTCCTGCCTGATATTTAGACCTCCACACCTGCACACAACTCTCTTGAAAATTCTTTCAGTGGTGATGATAAAACAAGAAAGATTACAAAATAAAAAGCCAGGGTTTGTGTTCAGGTGTGGTTTTAAATTGATTTGGGTTAGAGATTATTCAGCTACAGACAAGTTGAACTTTCTACCCTTTTTTTAATGGAAAGATACTTTTCCTAGCATGCCATTTTGTTTCCATGGGTTCTTTTTCTCTAGTTGCAACGGAGAAGCATTTATGGGTACTGTTGAATGTGTTGCAGTTCTTCTATTTCCAGTTATTAGGGCTTTAGCTTTCATAACAGCTTAAATAGTCAAGCACAAATGTAATTTACTTAAAAGTAATGAAAAAAACCCCTGGTTCATCAAAAATTGCTCCAGTTCTGGCCCGAGTATTCTGAAATCAGTGAACAGTACAGGCCTATTATTACGTATCTCCATTGTTCTACTTACCTGAGTAGCAGAGGCAAACAGGTTGCACAATATACGGTTTATAATCTATTTTCATCTGCTTTGTTCTACTGTTTTTAAAAGGGGATTAGTCTTGTTTACTGTTAATTTGCTCTTTAAGCCAGTTTGTTATATGAACAACAAAACTGCCTTTATATCTCTGTTCTTTACTAGCCATTAGCTATGTGATATAAAAAACTATTAGCCTATAAAGGTCTCCACTGCCCTTAAAACTCATGGCCTTTTCTCTCATGCAACAGTACAGGCTGATAAGATGGAAGACCTGCTGATGAAAATGTCTTGCATTTCTCATTGTCATTGTTCATCAACCATCAGTTCACTTTCTGAGCTAACTTTTGTCTCAATTCAGAAAAAAAATTAGCTCCATTTCTGTTTAATAGAGCATGTAAGCACCTATTTAAGTCTGATTTTTTTTTACCTCTCTTAACTTCAGGTGTCTGCTGTTGTGAATTACAATGCTTGATTAGATTGCCTCTAAGTTTTATAGCAGTTTTTGTCCTTACATAATCTTGCATCTGTCTGCATTTCCCCCCCTGTGTACTGGGTTAATAAGTATTTTAATAATTAGTGCCAGAGAGTGCCTTAATTGTGGAATGTTAAAAACCCTCTATGTATTAACTTTCTTTGGCATGAGTTAGATAGTCAGAGATGAAGGTATCCAAAATTACTTACTCATTACTCATATCTTGAGGGGATCAGTGAATTACTTGTTTTGTTTTGTTTCTCTTTTATAAAGTATCTTGCTAGCATGATGACAAATACCATTAAAGGCTGTTAAAAGCCTGTGATTTTTACTTTTTTTGTGTGTATGTGTGGTTTGTGGTATAATTACTTAACACATTTGATAAATACAGGTTGTTGAGTTCTTTGTTTTCATTAGCATCTGTTAAAGTACTTTAAGGAACTTTTATAAACAGATAGATACCCTGTTGGCAGCAGCGTCTCCTGAAAGCACTGTGTACCTGCAGCACGGAGTTTCTCAAGGCTGAGGCTTCCCTTGTGCTTTATTCCTCAGCATTCTCTAGGTGTCAGCTGTGCTGAACCTTCTGCTGCTGATAGACAGAAACCTGAGATGAGGGAACTGCAGGTTGTGGCAGGGATTTAGACATTATGTGCTGCCCAGTAGAGAAACATCACTCTTCATCCTGTGCTGCCAGTGCTGTCCCGTTGGATAGGACTGGGCATTGTTTGAATGCTTGTATCTTTACCTTACTTCAAGCTGAGTTCCACTTTGGAAAGGGACCCGTATTTCCCACTAGGGTCTGAGGGAAAGGCACAGCTCTCTCGAGGTGCATGTGGCTCATCTTTAATCAAATGCTGACAGCATCTGATTTGCTTTTTGTTTTGCCAGTGTCCACCTGTACTACCTGTTTCCCACTCTGGAGGAAGGAGGATTGGCCACGTACCGCACTGCCATTGTACAGAACCAGCACCTGGCCATGCTGGCTAAGGTACAGCTCTGAGTGTCTGTGTGTGACACCCGTGGGTAGAATACTGGGACTGTCTGCACTGCTGCTTGAGGGAGCTGCCTGCTTTTTTTTCAGTTTCTTTGCTGTGTTTTCTGTACAAGATTTGGGATGCAGGAACCCTTTTCAGTTTGAAAGTAGATTTTAAAGATTAAAGGGTAACTTAATGTTTTCTCCAAAGCATGCTTTTGGGAGAAGTGGTTTTTGCAGACATAAAAATAAGTTTTTAGGCTGTGTTGAAGCTGTGCCTATACTTGCCTTTAATTTGCACAAGTAATGAAGCTGATAATAGAACTTAATGAAGAAAAAGAATCAAACTGGTTGTTTGTAAGAGGACTTTCTGATAGAGTATATAGAGAGAACATGGCAACAGGAGGCAGAAAAACTGGGCGGGGGGGGAAATTTAATCTTCTCACCTATGCAGTCATTTTCAGGTACACTGTAGACTGTCACAGTAGTCAGAAGTATGTTAAACAGGGTTTTGGAGAAGAGTTGTTTTATCTAGTAGGAAAAATTGAGATGCCTTAGAATTTTATTTAATTTAGTTCTGTGAATGACAGAGCTTTTTATATTCCTATATATGATACTGGTACGTGGTATTATGATACAGAAAGTTGATTAAATCTCTATTCATAAACAGATAGGTATTCCCTTATTCATTCTTGATTTTGTTAGCTTTTTTTTGAAAGAAAGTCTGAGACTTGCGATGTAATTGATTATGCTACACATGTGCACTCACTGTCCAGTGTGTACTGCTGATAGTTTTCAAGTTGCTCTTTTAATCTCCCCTCTCTGTAATCACACAGTGCTTTAAACATGCATATCCAATCTTGAGATTTTGGCAAAAACTGCAGGGTTTCTAACATGTCATCTTTTTGCTCAGCTCTCAGGAGAGGCATAGGGTAGGCAGTGAACACAATAATTTTCTTCCACGTCTTTTTTTAGTAATTCAGATAAGCATGAATTGATTGAAACATTTCATATCAGGGCTTTGTTTACAAATATGGCATTGCCTGACATTTGAATTCATGATACTATTTTTAAAGCTGCATCAGGAAAGCTCATACATTCTTCTAGTCTGTTCACTGCCTTTATCATTGTACAAGGACAAATTTTAAAATTTTTTACTGCAATACTTTAAAAACTGTATTTATATTAGATACAACTGTAGGTATTAGATATCTGTATATTCCCAATTTTCCAACTTACCCTTTGTTCCTCTCGTGTCTCATATGATGTTCCTGCTTTCATCCCCTGCAGTGTCATGTTGCATTCACTGTACTTAATATAATTCTTAGCTTTTCAACATCTCTTGAACTTGGGTAATGCTGTTAATAATTGAGGATCAAATGATGAGTATAAGAAGTTTAAATTTTATATTAAAAAAATATTATTCTACTCTTATGTTGACACTAAAAAGTGCTCACTGTGCATTATAAAGTGTGATGGAACATTTCAAATGGTAATTCAGTGTTCTGGAGCAGTGAGCAGGCTGCCATTCATTGAAAATGGAAAACTTTTTGACAAGTGATACATGTCTAAACCATGCACCTCAAACAACTCAGTCTCCAGCTTTACCTCTTAAATGTACTCCGGGAGAATGAAGTTGAAAGTTAACAAGAAATTAATCAGAAGAAACACCCAGCTGGGAAGAGCCTATTCTCATACAAACTTTGTGAGATGCACAAATCTCTTCTTTAAAAATCCCAATAATAGTTTTGTGTCAAAAAGATGAATATGTAAAGAGAATCTAGTAGCTCTTGCCTGCATTTCTATAGCAGAATTATCATATATTATAGAAAATACCTGACTTACTGCCTGAGATTCTGACTGGCAAGCAGAACTATAGTTCAGGCAACAGATGAATGTTAATGATGCAGTTTTGAAAGGAAGAAGGAAGCTAGGTGGCACTGCAGATTAAAATATTAGTCTTCTCTTGCAGTGCCCAGAGGTTACCACCTGTTGATGGTCTTCAAGGAAAAAGCCAGATGTTCAATGGATTGTATCTACCAGAATTCCTATTCTTCCCTGTTCTGCTTTAGCTTCTTCTTGTAGGCAAAGTCTTTTTCCTCAGCATTAACTCCCCTCCCTTAGAATGTCCCCTTGATATCTCTGAAGGCTGATCACATGAGGACAAACTACCAGCAAGAAACACAATGCATTGCACTGTCTATCCAGTATCAGGTTATTTTTCTGTCATGCCCTTGGACCTTCTCTTGAACTCATTCCTAAAACTTATCAGTAATGTTTTGATCTGGTTTCCTTTGACATTTTGGTTTGATAATTCTAGTTTTTCTATGGTATCACACTCCAGTTGCTCACCTCTGATAAACATAGGAAATTTTTTAATTTTAGCCTATGTCAACTGAAGCTATGGAGAAAAGCTTCATAATTCCTTCAGACCTAGAAGCTGCATGATAACAGTGTAACTGAACTTCAGTGAGTGAAGAGGTACTCTTGTGCTTCTAAGGCCATGGTTTTATCTCTTTCTACATATTTTGCAGAAGCTGGAACTAGAACGATTCATGCTCTATGCTCACGGTCCAGACCTTTGCAGGGAGTCGGATCTCCGCCATGCCATGGCCAACTGCTTTGAAGCCCTAATAGGTAAAGTGTTTGCATGTGTGTGCAGACAGTTATGTTTTATACATGTCTGTGTGCCATGTTGACTGTGATGGAGGAGATGTGGGCCTGTTGAGTAGTGCTGGTTTGAGCAGGCAGTAGTAAAGCTTCTTACATCATCTTTGTCTCCTCCCCTCTCCTGCACATATGCCGTGATTATAAACACGATGAGTGTGTAGTACTACAGTGAAAATCTCATCTTCTGTATCCTGGCTCCCACACACAAAAGATGAAGCTGTTTCATGTCACTGCAGAACTCCACCTCTCCTCTGCCAACATGGCCTGACACCTGCCCCCTGTCTGAGTGGAGCAGTTCAGTCACCGTGGCCTGGCATAAGATGAGCAGGTTCACTGCTTCCAGTAGTGCTTAAACAGAACCACAGCCTCAGCCCGGAAATTAAACCTTACCTTGCTTTCTGAATGCACCAGGCACTCAAAACTGAGGCACCAGACTACTTCCTCTGTGCCCTGCTAGCCTTCTGTGAATTTGCAAAGTCTTTGCATTTTTCTTACAAATAAAAAGCATGGCAATATACTATGGCTGGTGTAATAAAGCTACCCTCTAGCTGAGGGTGAAGGAGAGTTGTGTCAAATTTGCTGTTGGGCACTAAGATGCTGATTAGTGACTGGCTGCACTGGTCAATAGGTTTATGTAGCAGAAGAAATCAGGGCCTGACCACAGTCATTAGGCAGGAGGGTGAAAATCTCATTGGTTAAATCCGCACAAGCTCTGTTTTAAATAGCGTATTTTTATGGACCTTTACTTGTTTGAGTACATAAAGCAAGCTAAATCTCACTGGTTTGACTTCATACTCATCCAAAAGTACTGTACAAGTTATTAGCTATGGGAATGGTTTAGACCTGATGCAGGTCTTTATGTACTGTACAAGCTCCTAAAGCATTTTGTCCTGCCTTGAAAAATAGATCATAGTTGGCTTAGATGTCAACAGTTCTGTGCATTCTGCCTTGGGCCAGATTGCATTTCCTCTTATCAAGAAATAAGAGTTTTCTTTTTAACTCTGTTTTGCTTTCCATGAACGCTTTGATCTTTAATTTAAAAATAAAAAGCAAACAGAAGAGGAACACTAGATATGTATCTGTGTCTTTGTTCCGAGGCTTCAGCTTGTCTTGGATGCAGTGATGAGAACTATTTGGCAAGCACTGAGATTTGCTGAGAGAGCAGGCTTGCTGTTTAACCTCCAATACAAAGTTGTTCAGAAAGTTAATTGAGCAGTAAGATTTTGTCAGTGCTGTAGCTGAAATCTGGGAGCTTGTTAAGACACTATAAAAGTATATGTGGGGTCTGGAACTCCTACTTGAAACTCTTTCACAAAGTCTGGTGCTTCATCACAAAGTCCCTGTGATGAAAACAAAAACCAGAAGTATGAGCAGGTTGCTTAGGACTTGCTTGAAATTCTGTGCTCTTGTAATATTCCTCTGCAACATCAGTCTTATAAACCCCCAAACTGTTCTCCAAAGAGTCCAAAGAAAGTAGTTGATCTAGAGAGGAATCAAAAGGAAAGGGGAAGGGAAAGACAAGGCAAATCATGTTCTTCCTGTGTTCTGATGTAGCTATGTATTCCATTTGCTTTTATGCTTACAATAATAAGTTGGAGATTTTCAGAAGCCCTCCTGTAAAGCGTATTAAAGGACAAAGAGTTGATACGATATTTAAAGAAGTGTCTGTGCAGATACAGAATATATAGGATACACCCAAAAATATAACATGTTAACGCAAGATTTGCAGAGCTTGTTACTGATGGAGATGTGGAGAGGGCTAGTGAGCACTGTGTGTGAAGTTTAAAAAAAAAATACTATAATCTCCAGAAAATTGAGTCATGCAGAGATGCTGTTTCCAGTGCAGACAATAAATTATTGTGATATCGGGAAGACCTTGAGCTTTGCAATACTCCTGACACATCGTTTATATGCAGAGTGTAATCTTGTTGGAAGTATAGAATAAGGGGCAATTGTTTGCTAGTTATTGAAATGTATTTCATGGGTTTCCTATCTGCAGAAATTGTTGTGGTTTATCCCCAGCCAGCAGCCAAGCCCCACGCAGCCACTCACTCACTCCTCCACCGGAGGGACTGGGGAGAGTGTCAGAAGGATAAAAGCTGGAAAAGTCATGGGTTGAGAGAAAGACAGTGTCATAGGGAAAGCAAAAGCTGTGCACACAAGCAAAGCAAAACAAGAAATCATTTTACTGCTTCCCATGGGCAGGCAGCTGTTCAGCCATCTCCAGGAGAGCAGGGCCTTGTTACACTTAATGGTGACTTGGGAAGACAAACACCATCACTCCAAACGTCACCCCCTTCCTCCTTCTTCCCTGCAATTTATAAACTAAGCATGATGTCATACACTCTGGAATATCCCTTTGGTCAGTTTGAGTCACCTGTCCCAACTGTGTCTCCTCCCAACCTCCCAAGCACTCCTAGTTTCCTCTCCAGTGTGGCAGTCCGAAAAGCAGAAAAGGCCTTGGCTCTGTGTAAGCCCTGCTCAGCAATAACAAAAACATCTCTGTATTATCAACCCTGTGTTCAGCAAAAATCAAAAACATAGCCCTGTACTAGTCATTGTGAATAAAAATTAACTCTAACCCCGCTGAAACCAGCACAATTGTATAGTTAGCTGTTTACTGGAAAGTACTTTTGGAAATATATTGCATGTAGGTTAATTTGTTTAAATTTTGCTCTTTGGATGTATTGTTTTCTATTGCTGATACAATTATTTCAGGTTTTTCTTTGTATTTTATGACTGTTGATTTATGCTGGTGTTTAATGTGCTTTAAATTTCTCCAAAAAATAGGTGTTTCTACAGAAAGCATGCTTTTAAGAAAGAATGTGTTGGAGATGAAGTAGTCCAAGATCTTTGACTTCCACGTGCTTAGTAATTTTCAAAGTACTAATTGCATTATTGACCTTTGACATATTGATCCCCTCATGTAGGTGCTGTTTATCTAGAGGGAAGCCTAGAAGAAGCAAAACAATTATTTGGACGTTTGCTCTTCAATGAAAAGGTATTTATGTACTTACATGATTTGATTTCCAGTTCAAAAGTAGCTTGACGTGCTTTCTTGTCAATTGTTTTACTGAAGGATCACAAAGGAACAGAAATACTACACCTATTGTATGTAATTCCTGGAAATTGAATTAGGACAGCAGTCTGTACTGGTTCAGGCAAAAAAATTATGGTGTTTTCTCAGGTGTGCTGTAAGTTGCTTGACTTAGGTAGGGAAGGGTGGGTGGTGTGGGAAACCTGACGTCTTCCATTCAAAGTGCTGTTCTGAAAACAGAAATGGGTACTGAGGATCCAGGCATCAGGCTCTGAGGGATTGATGCACATGTAGAGCAACTATTCCTGTTTCACCAGTTAAATCATCCTACCATAGAAGCTTTAAACATATCTTTGGGGAAATAAAAGGAGGGCGTTTCACTCATCCTTTACCCAATTGCACAATTAGAGTGTGCAGGAATGGGTCGGGCTGTGTCTTGGATGGCTGTTAGTTAGAACATGTGCTGGATAAAGGGGAAGGGAAGCGCCCAGTCCTGGGATGGCACATGTGGCAGTGGTGAGAGGGTGAACTGGATATTATTTTCCTGCCTCTGAGTCTGTGAAATGACAAAGCTTATTAGATGTAAAAGTAATTAGAAGCCTGTTGTAACTCAGTGTTTATTTGCTGCTCTGTGGCTGTAGTGAAGGAAGCCTTTATGAAATAGAAGAAAATATGTGGGTTTTTTTTTCTTTTTCAGTCCTTGCCTTTGGAGAAGTCAAACTTGCTACTGAGGAGTACTTGCAAATAAAGTTAGTCCTGAGGCTTAAACAAATCTTTTTCTTCCTTTAACCACTTTTTATGTGGTTCAAGGATTTTTCCACCTCTTTGACACAAGCTAATTGGGAGAACTACAGGCAGTTTGAACAGCAAATACACGATTTTAAAAATTAGTTTGCCAGCACTATTGAATTTGCAATAAGCAGAGTCAGCATCTGAAATAGTTCAGTATTTCAAGTAATGACATTTTATTTAGTACTGTGGAATTTGTTAAATGACTCCCTTGAGCATTAAAGGCATCTCTCAATGTTTGCAGGACCTGCGGGATGTATGGCTTAATTATCCACTACACCCACTCCAAGTAAGTGTATCCCTTTCTGTAATAAATTTCACAGCTCTTTTTTATTTTCAGGGATGCTTTTCCATAGGTTTCCATTGTGATGACATCTCAGAAATTGTGCTAAAGAGTAGCCAAAGGAATATATGTATATGTTTTCCTTTGTGTTTGGTTTGTGATTTGTTTGGTTGGTTTTCTTAAATAAGTAGTGAGGTTCTGCCTCTCTGAGAATTAATCACTCACCTTTCCTTGGCTCATGTTTGTTATATAACTGTGCCTATACAACAAATCCAATGAGAGGTAACATTTTGACAGCTTCTTGTTTGTCTTCTCTAAGTTGGGAAGAAAGGGTACAAAAACAATGTATGTACATATTTTCTTAACATGAAATTAGGACTGAAACCTGAATAGTAGGAAGGCACATTAATTCAATTAATTGAATTGAAAAGAGTTTTGATTTGATTCTGTTTTGATTTTGTGTGTGTGTGTGTGTGCCCCTGCAGTGATAGTGTGGTTGTTTCAGTGATTCCAGTAACTTTAATACCACATAAACACTAAAATTATGAAGGTGTCTAAAGGCTAATTTATCCCCCATATATCAAAGGATACAAGTTCACAAGTTGTCAGTTCATGAGGCTGGAAGTTGGGAAATGGATTTCGCAGTCCATTTTCCCTGACTGAATTCTGTGGCAGACGTAGAGCAAGGTGCAGAGCCTCTCTGCACTGTAGCTCCTTGTCTTCAGTGCAAGCAGGAGTGCTTCAAGAACAGCAATGAGTGCATAGCCAATATCTTCAGCAACAAATCAGTGCATGTGAAGAATTTTTACAACCACATACCTCTGTGTGTAAATACAAGACTCTTAATAGGAAGATAACCTTTTGAGATTCAGCACTAGCTATCCTGAGTGTTGGCACAAGTTCCAAAGAAGATTGTTCTTACTCTGAATTTCTTTCTTTTCTCTTACTTTATTTTAACCTTTTCATCTCTGCTTTCATAAAGAAGACTTGTACTCTGTTTAGAGATTAGCAACAGTCAGTGTGTGAAACTTAAAATTTCTTACTACTACCTTAACTTCTGTGATGAACATTATTCTTTTCCATAACCCAAAACCATCCTAGGTGATTTTGCCAGTAGGTGAAACACAGGCAGCTCAGGCTGGCCTTGGGGCACAGCTAGCCTGAAAAACGGCATTTTAAAAATTACTGGAAGTCAGTGGAACAATGTGCCAAATGAGATCCCAACTAATAAAAATAAGTTCTGAGTAAGATAACAGAGTTACAGACCTTCAGCTGTGTGTATTTGTCAGAAGCCAAGTCTGTAGAAATAGTTCTGAAAACATAAGTAGTGGTCATCTGGATACATATGGACTCTTTAGAAAGAGTCAACATGTGAAGACTCCTGCATTACAAATGAATAGGAAATTTTAGAAGACAAAAAAGCATGTGATAATGCAGGTGATACTGTCTGCTGGGTTTTCTGAGAGGCTGTTGGAAAGACAGTCAGGAAAGGCTTTTAAATTTTTTGTCTTTTTTTCAAGAAGCAGTACAAAAAAGCAACTCCAGTAAAAACTGTCAATCTCTACAAGATTTAAAGGAATGGCTGAAACATAAGAAATGGAGGATAGCAGTGAAATGACCACATCTTGCAAGGAATGGTGAACACTGGCAGATTTCCCTCGGGATCTTTGCTAAAGTACACGCTGTTCTCATTGACAGCCTAGGGAAGAGGATGAGCAGTGAGGTGGCAGTTTGTTGACAATACCAAATTATTCCAGGTAGCAGGGACAACAGCAGGCTGAAGAATTGCACTCTGGTTGTGAGACACACAAGGGTGACTCACTGTGGAGTTTAAAAAAGCAGAAGAAATTTTGTATAGGTAAATAGAAAGGGCTGTGCGTGATGAAGCAAAAAGCAGTCTCAGCTCCACATGCAACTTAACTCTAAAATGACAATTATCACCCAAGTGTGGGATTTTGGTGCAAGGGTATGTAGCTCTATGAAAATGTGAACTGAACGCTCAGTACAGAAAAAAGACAAATCTAATGTAATCAATTAATAGAAAAGGGGCAGACAACAAACCAGAAATTATCTCAATGCCAGTTTAAAAAGCTGTGGCTATTCTTACTTTTCTTTTAGGCTTCTTCTTCTGGATAATTCCACCTCTAAGTGATTACTATCCCAAAGAGATGCTCAGAATGGCTGGAGGAAATGCTTAAGCCATTTCCCAGCTCCACAAATGCATTTAACAGTGTCACCACATCAAGGACATCAGACAAGAAATTGATAAGAAAAGATACTGACCCAAAGCAATAATTTTAATTTTCTTGTGTTTGTGTGCCCTTTTGAATTTCATATACTAAGTACTTATTCTTGATTTTTGATACTGAAGGAAAGTGGGAGAAATTGATTTTGGGTTTTTTCTCATCTTGACATGCTGTCAGTCTGCCAGCCCTATTCTAATGATTTTTTAATCTGTTGCTCAATTGCAAACAATATGATAATGTTAGAAAATGCGGAAATGTACATGTTTTGTGAAAATTTGTATTATGTGCTATCCACATGTAGACCCATGAAGGTGATCTGTTTAAATGCCTCAGCTGTTAAAAAAGCATACATCAGAGCTCATCTCTTCTTTGAGTGGTAATTATCCAAGACCAAAAGGCAGAGGAAGCTTGGTTTTCTCAGTTCAGCTGTCCGCAGAACTTGTTCATTGTATTCTTTGCCCTTGACTTAGAGAAGGCTTGCTTTTCTCCGAAAGTTTCTGCAGCAGTCCGAGTTGGTCATTACTTGCACTTCATTTTTCTTACAGCTGCAGGAGTCCAATACTGACAGGCAACTCATTGAGACCTCTCCAGTACTTCAAAAGCTTACGGAGTTTGAGGAGGCAATTGGAGTCATCTTTACTCATGTTCGGCTTCTAGCACGTGCATTCACTCTGAGGACAGTAGGCTTTAACCACCTGACTCTGTGAGTACATAGCAGGAGTCCTCATGTAGCTCTGTTGGCCCTCCTGTTAGAGCATTCCAGATTGCCATGTTAGTAAACAAACTATGTTACATCTGTTTCCTAGAAGAGAATAGAACAACTATGTTCACAAGCCCGCCTGGCTCAGTATGCCACCTCTGACAGTAGTCAGTAGCAAATACCTTGAAAAAGACTGTAGGTGTTGAAGACCTATTCTGGTGTTTTATTTTGAGCTTTCTGCATCAGTGATATTTGTACATCACACCTGAGACAGTACTAGAACATACCTGGAGGTACATTTGGGCAGAGAACAGAAGTAAAATTATGCTCTTTGGTCCAAGCACAGCCCTTGTGTTCTGTTGCTTGCAAAGCTGCCAGGCCCTGTTTTCAAGCAAACAGTATTATAGAATATGCTGAATTGGAAGGGATCATCAAGTCCAACTCCTGGTCCTTCACAGGACATCCCAGGAATCACACCGTGTTCTTGAGAGTGTTGTCCACACACTTTCTGAACTCAGACAGGCTTGGAGCTGTGACCACTTCCCTGGGGAGCCTATCCAGTGTTAAACCATCCTCTGGGTGAAAAACTTCTTCCTGATATCCAGCCTAAACCTCCCCTGACTCAGCTTCATGCTGTTTCTTTGAGCCCTTTCTCTGGTTATGAAAGTGAAGAGATTGGTACCTGCCCCTCCACTTCCCTTCTGCAATGAGGTCTCCCTCAGTCTCCTCCAGGCTGAACAAAGTGCCCTCAGCTGCTGCTCACGTGGCTTCCCCTCCAGACCTTTCACCATCGCCAGTGCCCTCCTTTGGACACTCTCTAATAGCTTAATGTCATCTTTATATTGTGGCACCCGAAACTGCCCCCAGCACTGGAGGTGAGGCCGCCCCAGCTCAGAGCAGAGGGGACAATCCCCTCCCTTGCCATGGGAGCTGGCCATGCTGTGCCATGCTGTGCCTGATGCCCCCAGGACAGGGTTGGCCCCCCTGGTTGCCAGGGCACTGCTGGCTCATGTTCAACTCACCATCAACCAGGACCCCCAGGTCCATTTCCACAGTGCTCCTCTCCAGCCTCTCATTTCCCACTCTATACACACAACGTGGGTTGCCTTGTCCCAGACAGAGAATCTGGCACTTGCCCTTGTTAAACGTCGTATCACTGGTTACCCTCTCCAGAATCCAGTGTGAGTTTAAACCCTGATCCTTTTCTTTCTTGTGAATGGGCAGACATTTTTCTCTGTGGAAATCATTGCATTCATAAGTTCACTTTCTTAAAACAAGTTTGAGATATTTATCCCATTACAGATTTGATGTCAACTGTTCTTCTCCTTCATTTAGTCTGTGATCTGTGATCTAATGATTGCATTTATTTGTAGCTATCCCAATTTGCTTTTTGCCTGTAAGTTGGCGTTACTACAGTAATGAGCTGTGTTTTCATCTCACCTGATTAACACTGAAAAATTGTCTTAAATGTGTTTGGAAATGAGCAAGGCTCACTTTCAGATCACTCTTCATTTTAATTTGTGTGTGCATGCTGGTTTTGGTTTTTTCCTCACTGAGTGCTTATTGATTTTGCTGCATTGATGTCTCATTTTTCAGAGGCCACAACCAGAGGATGGAATTCCTGGGTGACTCCATAATGCAGTTGGTAGCCACAGAGTATTTATTCATACATTTCCCCGATCATCATGAAGGGCACTTAACGGTGAGACTGCCATCAATCATATTCTCCATAAGAGCAAGAGTGGGATGGAGACTGAAATTATCGGAACAGCTAGTGAATTATTCTGAGTTTGATTAATAAAAGAAGCCTCAGCAACCACTGCTCTTAATAAGGCTTTGTTAATTTTAAGTCATGAGCACTGCAATGAATAGAAAATGGTGATTTATGAGCCCACTGCAATAATTTCTGTTCAGTCTGTTAAATGGATCAAAAATTTTAAAGATGTCAGCGATGAGATGGAGGGCTAAGACTAGTTCTTGTTTAAAGATGGGTGTCTTAAACCATTTATTTAAATAGATGTATCACGTGACTTTTTTATTCCTGACTTCTAGTCTGTTGAACCTGCATACAGACAAGGTTATACATCCTGATAAAAAGTCTTTACAATATATTTTGGGCTGGTTTTCCTCTTGTGTTCTATCTGAAGCTTCTGTGGTAGCTTTTGAATTTAGTTTTACTATAGTTATAGTCATCTGTTGATTGCTATAGTCTTTTAGCCTCCCTTATCTGGGCTTTGAACAACTCAGTTTGGGGATCTTTCACCAATTTACAGTGCTTTAAACACAGCATGGTAGTATATGCACTTTTTTCCTGATTGATCCATTTATTTCTGCAGCTGGACAGTTGTGGCTTTGTTTGCAAGTAACAAATTTTCTTGGGCTTACTAAATTGTTTTAGTTGACTTGAACAACAAAGCAATACATGTATCAGGAATGTGGGTAGAGTTTTCTAGTTAAAGTTAGGAAATAGCCTAATTTTAGAGTGGTTTCCTCAGATCAATAAAGGGATGGCAATGCTAAGTCTCTAGCAGGCAATGTGTTATCAAGTATATGATTCTTGAATCGTTAGGCCTAAAGCTGTTTACAAGGAAAAAAAAAGTTAATACTGTGACTAAAAGTAACTTCAATTTTTTTTCACCATTTCTTAAGTCTCAGTTATATTTGCATGGATTCTTCTGCACCATTCAGCAGACAGGATATAAAGCCTGGTGGGGTTTTTGCTTTCTGCATGACTTCTAAGAATGTAGGCATCTGTATAAGATAACTCTTGCAAGAGCTGTTTAGCCAGGAGGATATGAAATGTTGCTGTTAATGGGTGTAAATACTCAGAACAATGATTAGAATGTCTTTGTGTTGCTTGATGTAATAATTAGTGAGTTGGCAAGTACAAGTTGCATGCTTCAGGTTTTTAAGCAAAACTGCAAAGTTGGAGTGGATGCTGAAAACACATGAAGATCTGAAGAAGGAGGCAATGCCTAAAATAAAATTTGAACTTTGGAGATGTGCATGCCGAGGAAAAGAAAATGATCTTTTTAAATTTGAGGACAAATTAAGTGAGACGTGAGAAAGGAGACTGAAAAAGTGGAATCTGAAGAGAAACAGCAAACACTAAGCTCTTTCTCCTGTCATCTGAGAACATACTTAAATATGAAGTAATAGTAGAACATCAGCTAAATGGTGGCTGATGTGTTGAGGGCAATTTTGGTCAAGGATTCCACTTGACTGGCAATGCAGTGGCTTCCCAGTGTGGAGTGATTGCTTGTGGAGAGATGTCTGCAAATTAACTATATTTAAGAAAAAGAAAGAAGCACATAGTCTCATCTACATACTTGGAGATAGCCAAATAATGTTCCAAAAAAGAAATTGACATTTTGGTGGATGTAAGAAGATACAGCTTCTTCAGTACTGGATTATGGATGCATTTTTCCAGTACAGTCATGAGTGGTAGTATGTTGGGTGAAGATGGAAGAATTAGAAAAAAACCTGTTTTGTAATTAGAGTCAAGCTCCAGTTGAGCATATCATGTGTCACAGTATCTGCAGTGATGCAGGCTGTGTGTTACCAGAGTAGAGACTAACTCTAAAAAAGCTGCTGGAAAGGCACAGGGGCTGTGTCTTCTCTGTATCATTAAGGGGAAATTAACTTCTTGCCAGATCACACTTGTAGAGGAGGCAAATTCTAATACAGAGCAAGTTGATAACCACAGTGCTAAAAGGATAACTGGAGTTTTTTTCTACCTGTACTTCACTGGGTAGTGTATATGTTGCTCTTTGTTTTATGGTACTACTAATCATGATTATGGATCCCATCAAAATAAATAGTCTGCAAACACAACAAAAGAAATCCTTCTTCTGCCATTACAAGGAACAGATTTTTGTCATGGGACACTGCAGTTCTGTCTTGTAGGTTACATATTAGGATATTGTACTTAGGGTACTTAGGATATTGTTGGGGAAATGATAGTTCATTTATCTTAAGGACTTCAAAGAATTTTGAGAAGGAACAAGTAGAAAATGAGTTTAAGCAAAGGTTAGGGAGGCAGGTAATAATGCTATCTGCAGTCTGCCTAGTTCACGAAGATCAGGTTGTGAATATCTGCTCCATACATCATTGACAAACAAATTATGAACATACTGTTCTTTATTTATCTGTTGTGAGAGATGAAGTATCAAGTGCAGCAAATAAATCTTGATTTTTCATAAGCTCAGTTGACGTGCTGGAGCCAGGTAGCATATAACTTGGATCTAATAAGCTGAGCAAATGTGATATGGAAGACAAAGAGAGAAAAAAATGTGTGTTCAGCGTCTCAAGTCTAGATTGCACATAAACAGTGGAAAAGAGAGACATTCTTTACTTCTCACCCCTACCTCTTATAATAGCTCTAACTTCTTTAATGCTGTTCCATTTAAAGCAAAAAAGCACACAAACAGGAAAAAAGCTGACCTTTCCAAAGTTTCAGAATTTTCCCCTAGAATTCCAAATACTCCTTTAAGATGTGTGGGATTATATCTTTGGTAGAGAATTATGTAATATAAGTAATCTGCTTGGACCCAAGGTTAAGTATTTTGGGGACACATCCTTGACATTGTCGGATATTGGAGCATGTTAGGGCAGATCCTTGTCAGGGATGCATTGGCTCAGTTGTGCTGCCTTCCAGCAGAGCAAATAGTACATACAGGCTGTCCAAATGAGTATTTTTCTCCGGCTAAAGGAGTGGAGCAGCTTCCTCATCTGCTAGTTCTGAAACAATGAACTATCTTGCCTTCATGTGTATTTGCTTTAATCACCACCTATTTATTTATTATGTGGTGGACAATGGGGACTGTTCTATAGACTCCAGAATATTGTTTATTTACACTTTTTGTGGGAAAATATATACAACTGTGTATTACTTGAACTAGAAAACTGTAGATTAGCTGAGAAAGTACAGGACTTATGAAGAGATGGTATTTAATTGCAAAGAAGCTACAAAAAACCATTTTAAATGCATGACATATATTCAGAAGTAATGTGTCAGTAGAATAAAGACTGGTGAGAAGAATTGAAACAAAAAGAAAAATCACCAGCAGAAAGAAGGACAGTGTGTGTGTTTATATAAATCACTTGAGATGTCCTGAAACAAAATGTCAGTAAACTGACAGAAGTGAGAAACTTCAAGGATAAAAGTAACTTTTTCTCCCCAGCTGTCCTACGTTTTGTAGTTTGTTACTGGTAATTGTTACTATCGAATGGAACTTCTTTCTTTTGCAGCTGTTGAGAAGTTCTTTGGTGAACAACAGGACACAGGCCAAGGTGGCAGAAGAGCTGGGTATGCAAGAGTTTGCCATCACTAATGACAAGACAAAAAGACCTGTAACTCTTCGAACTAAGACTTTGGCCGATCTCTTGGAATGTGAGTTAATTTGCTTATAATAACTTAGTACTTAATGACTTCCTTTTCCTTGGGGCTTGTTTAAGAAAGCCCATTAGAAATCCCCTAAATCACTATTAAAAATGTATGTTCAGGTTTGCAAATGAATTGTGCCTATAACTCTGAAAGCCAGATTTTTGAAGACTAGCCTAGATTTTTGGAGTCTGTATGAAAGCATGAAGGAGGCATAATTGCAGATAGAAAGTTGAAGGCTTAGAAATTGAGGGGTCATGATGACCAGGTCAAAAGCATGTCATCAAAGTTAAAGTTTATACTCTGAGTTGAGCTATTTAACAGCAGTTTCAGCGTTTAATTAATATCTTCTTGACACTGTTGAAAGACAAAGTAGTTCCTTCAGCAGGTGAATATTTCTGTGGTTAATTTGTCTGCATTTTAGGAGGTTTTAAAATGGTCACTCCACAAGAGGGAAGGCTACATGGAAATGAAATTATTTTCAGTCCATTTTTGGAAGTTTGTGCTACCTTCTTCCCAAAGAAAGTGGAAACAGTGATAAATATTCTGCAAAGGAAGTTAATCCCTTTCTTGTGTATTTTGATGTATTTTGCAAGCCATTCAGACCACTTGGCTTTTGCAAAATCCTTTAAGCAAATGGAAACAGCACACAAACAGGAGTGATTTATATCTAAATTATTTTATGGTACCCAGTAGTGATTTATTTGTAAGTATTCATGGTCTCCTGGTTAAAATGTGAGATTAGGAGCAGAGTGTTGTTTCTAGCACTTTAAATGACTGGGTGGATTTGGGTAAATCCCTTAATCTCTTGGTCAACTTGATTTTTTTCTTCCTGAGTACGCACGATAATACCCTCACCAGATCACTGCTCTGAAACTTAATTGAATATGGCTTTAAAGTACTCAGAGATACTTGTTTCTAAAACTGCAAGCCAATAATGTTCTTCTTGAATGAGTGACAGTACCTTTTTTGCCCCCCAGCCTTTATTGCTGCCCTGTACATTGATAAAGATTTGGAATACGTCCACACTTTCATGAATGTTTGCTTTTTTCCACGGCTAAAGGTAAGATCAGTCAGTTTCCTACTTTCCTGCCACTGGGTTTTAAGACGTTTTTGCATTTGAGACTCTTACTACAGTCTCTCAATCATAACAGCATCTTTGTGGACTTCCTACAGGAGTTTATTTTAAATCAAGATTGGAATGATCCTAAATCTCAGCTTCAGCAGTGCTGCTTGACTCTCAGGACAGAAGGAAAAGAGCCAGACATTCCTCTTTACAAGTAAGAGCAAGCATCTAATGGATACCAGCTAATTATAAATCATCCTTGTATATGGAGCCAGATATGTGATCAGTCACCCTACATTTTTCCCATAGTTTGATTTCATTGTCACTATCCAAGCCCTCTAGTCTCTCTTTGTCTGAAGATGGAAAACATTGAAACCAGTGTTTTCTAAGGTTTAAGGTGTTTTAAGCCATTACAAGGAAGAGTTAGTAAGCATTTCACCTTTACAGTTGTGAGGGGAAAATACAGTTTTATTTTGGAGTGGAGTATTTAATTGGCGTAATTCTGTATTTGTTTTTCTTTTAAATGAAAAGAGTTAAACAAATGGCTGTTATGTTTTGAGGTCAAGATATCTCCATTCTATTCTCAGTAACAGATGAAGCTTCTTGACATTATAATGCAAACACAAAAATCCCTTATGTTACACCTCCTGATTCTAGGCACTGTTTCTCATCCACAGTCAGGCACTGCAGGGCAACACAAGTTTTGGACATTTTTGCTGTGCAGTTCAGCTCACAAATGTTCCCCTTTTCAATGACAAAGACCTCAGGGCAGTGAACCTTTTAACTTGTACACCTCAGATACCTGAATCTGGATGGATAGATCTCCCTTTTTGCTTTCAGTTGCTAAATAGTGTAGTAGGTCCTTCAAAGAGATAATAAATAATAAACCTTAGGCTGTATATTGCATCCTTATCCATTCAATTAATGTAGGAAAGGGTGCAATGTTAGCCCCCAAAAGAAGAGATAAAGCCGTGAAAGTTCAAGGCTTGTGTTGTTGGGATTATTATATCAAAAAGATACGAAGAATGAAAGTGTAAGTGCATTTGTCTCAGGTCCTGAAGTAAGGTTTGCAATGCAGTGTAGCAGTTCAGTGACAGTGACACACACTGCACTCCAGAAGTGCCATCCCTTTAACACTGCAGCCGGTGCTCTGCAGGTCTGACTTCTCCCTGTCTGTGTGAAGGTTCAGGGCTTTGTCTTAAGTGAGGGGGATGAACACAATAAAAACAATTCCCCGTTTTTGTAAAAAACACTTAGTATCAAGTACCAAACGTTGGTTTTGTTCTGCTGTGATGATAAATTGATTTTTATAGTACAGCTCAGACCAAGTAATACGCTGTTATCTTCCTATTATCTTGTTAAATTCCTTTTCTTGGGGTTATCTATTTCACTGCAGTCAGTACTATTGCTTTTAAATTTAGGGTGGGTTTTATTTGCTCTTGTCACAGTTCACAGAGAGAGTACTTCAGTTAGATACTTTAAAAATTGATGTGAAATTCGTGCTCCTTCTAAAAAGAAGTAAAGTAGCGGACAGAACTTGATCTGAAAGTGGGAAGAGATTTGGGACAGCAGTAAGAAGCTGCAAAAGAAGCAATTCATTGCACATCTAGGGAATTACCTCTTCCCTTTTAGATGGTTGCTGATGTATGTCCTAGACTTTAGGTCAAACAGAAAGTTTGTTTTGTGACAAACTAACTTTTCAAAGCTGATGGAAAATTTCTTTGTACTGTGATAATTCAGTGTAGAGAGCTGAGCTACTGTGTCTAAAACAAAGTCCTTATGAAACCTTTCTAGCTGCAAAACTCAGGGACTAAACTTTTAGTGCACACATAATTGTATGTGTGTGTTTATTTGCAATTGCACAGCTATGCATAATTTATTACTTTATTACAAGTGTTTTCACAGTGTTTGAACACTTCATGTTATAGGTTGCATTTTTGCTCATAGGTTAAATAAAGTTTTAATTTTCATGTGGTGCTCCTGTGTGAGCCTGGAGGAATAAATGGGATCGATATAAATACTGTTCTGGTAATCTCTGGGTTAATGTGATCTATACAAACATCCTTCAACCCTTGCTCTACGTTGTGCATTAATTGCACTTTATGTATTGAGTAGACTGAAAGCTTGGTGATCTATGTGCCACAAACAGATTCTGTGTTTTAATACTCCCTACTTGAATAAAATATTTCTTTTTTCAGGACCCTGCAGACAGTGGGACCTTCTCATGCCAGGACATACACAGTAGCTGTTTACTTCAAAGGGGAAAGAATAGGATGTGGTAAAGGCCCAAGGTATAGTAAAAATTATTCACATGGTATTAGAGTGTGGTGGTGTCCAAAATGACTAGCTATGGAGATAGATAGTTGTATGGTTTGCCCTAGAAAACTGTAGAACCTCCTTCAAACTTTTCTGCTTTAGGAACACCTCAGGGGTTCAATGTCGGTATAATTTTGGATCTTAAGCTTTTTTTGGTGACCTTCCCTTCAAGGTGTCTAGCAATGCTAACTATTTGTGGCTCTCAGACTAGAAAGTGCTGAACAGCTTCCAGGAAATAGTGTCTTTATTTTGGGATTTGCTCCTGGATTACTATGCAATTTATACTGGCAAGTTAAGAGTACCACGCTGTAGTGGTTTGGGGTTTTTTTTTCTGAGGTTATTACTTCTAGGCATTTTGGAATGGTTCTAAGGGTTAAAAGACTTCAACCACGAACCCCAAAAGCCTCATTTTATGCTACCAAATCTGGTGGTCGTTATAAAAATATCATTGCTTTTTTTAACATTCACACATCTGTGATTTTCTTCCTTTTTTTCTCTCAAGTAAGAGCAAATGCTTTAGTGAGGAATGGACTGGAATATTTTGTTACTGTTATTGATCTAAGTTAAAAAATATTCTGCTGGAGCTGTAGTTCTACTGCTCACATGTTTATGGAAAGGCTGATATATCATGCACTCTGGGAATTACTAGCTGCTGGTTATCCAAAAAGTTTCATTACAAAAGACTAACTAGTGCTCCACTTTATCAGAAACTTTAGTTTATTCTGTATAGTTTAGATCTCATGTAACATGTTTTTGTTTGGCTTTCACAGTATTCAGCAAGCAGAAATGGGAGCTGCAATGGACGCACTTGAAAAATGTAAGATATGTGGGCAACAGAGAATTTGTGGTTTATTTCCTCATTCTTTAGTGAGGCATGGTGCAGGTTTTGTGGGGGATAAGTTCTGAACAGAACACATATGCTAAGTGCTGTCAGCTTCTAAGCAGCAGGTTTTCCTCTTAGTACCTTCAAGACAGTTTTGTAGAAGTTGAAGTTAATATGATCTCAACAAGTATTTGTTCAAGGGAGTTAACCATCCTCAGCTACAGAGGATGCAACTTCCAGGGAACCATGTGTAGTAAAGTTTCAGTGAGGTTTTCCATGCTTGAGTATGCAGTGGGATGAGACTGCAGAGTCTCTGATGCTCTGGTTGTCTCACCCTTTAATTCAGGAGAGGAGGAAAATGCAACCTTAGAAAATAAAATTTGATCTCAGATTATCAGTGGACTAGGTTAAAATCTAACAGGCAGATCCCCAACAATTTAAACTGATATTTATCTGTCAAGATAAATCAGCTGCAGATCCAGGGATCTGTGTATACATCTCTCTAAACTATGTGCTGCATAGCCAGCATGGGAGCAGTCCTTCATTAGTGTAGTCTCAGATAAGAATGAGTGTGGGCAAGCTTCTTATATGAAATAACTTTGGTCAGTTGGGTTAAAGTGCCAAGTGTAGGTGACCTGTAAGCAAACAGATCACAAGCATTTTGTGCAGTAGAAATTCTCTATTGAGAAGAACATGGGAAGTCCATTTTTTGCATTTCATTAAAAGGAAACACATGCAGTTCCTCAGATGTCAAAGGTTTTTATCTGTTATCTCTGCATCTGGAAATTCAAGAGCTTAAAAATTTCATAAGGCAATGAATCTCTGTAGTTCAGATATTTTTTTATATCCATCTGCTAAGCATATACTTTTCACCACCAGTAAATTTGACAAGTAGAAAAATGTAACCTCCCTTCTCTGCTGAGTATCTGCAAGATGTTACTGAAGTTTTCTTTGAGTGAGTTTTCTTGTGACAGTATCACCACTCAAGAGAGCTGCAAGTTTCATGGCCTATCAATCCAAGGACTTCACAGCTCTCTTCTGACATATATATTTGTTTAAATACCATCGACCTCTAGAGGTCTGGGCTCCTGCTGCCCTTCAAAACAGAGGCAACTTTCAAGTTAGTTTCTCTGTGCCTTGCCAGTCAAGTTTTGATTATCTTTAGGGATGGAGGTTGCACAACCCTTAAGGGCCCCTGTTCTATTACGTGTATATGATTGTGGAGTGGAGTGGTTTGGTTTGGTTTGTTTGTTTGTTGGGTTTTTTTACTGCATAAGTAGTTAACTTCAAGTGAAAGTAGTTTTCATATACCTATTTATGTGTTGCTCATGATGAATTTATTACATGAATTTCCTTCTTACCGTCCTAAACATATTAGAGCAGGTTGCTACCAAGCTGACTTCTTAAAGAATCATGTTATAGGCACAGTGCTGAAAATCTGATTTTCATTTTATGGGGCACACGAGCAACAAAATATCCCAGAACTCTATTAAACAAAGCACTAGTGTTTTTAAAAACAACAGCAATTTAAAACCAATTTTGTTTAGATTGCTTTCTGGTTTAAATAAATATACTCTCCTATGCCCAAGTTGTAAATAACTGATGAATAAACCTTTTATTCCTGTAGTATATATAATAAAGGGCACAAATTTTACTGGCCAATAAAACAAAGCAGTAGAAAGTTATTCTGGTCTGCCACAAACTCCTGCAGTTTATGTGGCTTCTGCACCGTATTCTTTAGCTGAGAATCCATGCTGCCTGGGACCCAGAAAAAGGAGGAAAAAGCTTGGTGCCAAGGAGGAAAAAGCTTGGTGCCAAGGAGGAAAAAGCTTGGTGCCAAGGTAGTCCTCCCTGAGAAGCCTCAGCTGAATTCTCTCTCAAAAGCCAGTGACAGTGAGAACAGCCCTTTGCCGAGGCATCTACCAAATTTGTTTATGGCTTTAAAGGTCAGTGTAGCAACCTTTTGCATTCATCTCAGACTGGACAAGGGAGCCAGTGCTGCTCCCAGAGCTCTGTGTGATCCCAGCAGGATTTACCACCAACTGCAGTCACATACTCTACACCCCTTTGCTGTCTGACTGGCTGGAGGGTGCAGGTCTCCACAGCACAGACACATGTGAATGTCAGCACCCTGGTCATGCAGAAAACATCACATTCTGTGAGCAGTGTGCTGAAGTGAGAGAAATTCTGTTCAATTATATAAGCTGTTTTACAGTCGCAGTTCTAATGTGTACCTACATATCAGCCAATGGACAAATGCCTGAAAGCAGAAGCATCCATCTCCCCGGCTATTTCTCCATCACCTCAGCCTTGTCCAGTCTGTTTTAGGCAGTCTTCACTCATCCATGCTCTCAGACTACACTAAGGCTGTCTTCTGGTACATGGCCAAGCATTAACTTTTTCAGGAACAGATTTTACTGCATTCCGTCTTGCTACACTATTACTTTCCCATTAGGATCCCTGCCATAATGTGGGGCATATAGTCGATTCTGCATGGTCTAAAACAATAATAAAAATAATGGAAACATCTGTACAATGCTTGAAACCAGTGGCTCATACTTTTTTGAGTGAGAACAAGACAAAAAACCCTGACAGCATTGACAGTAGTTTCACATTCATTTTTCAGTATCGACCACCTGTTGCTAAGGGAACAGAATGTAAAATCCAGGTAATACCTCACCATGTTGCTATACTAGGATTTTATATTTTATTTTTGTGGGTGTATTAGATTTGGCAGTGCTTTGTAGCAGGAGAAACACATGTAAAGAAATCATAAAGAAACCAAAGTCTTATGACACAGTCCTGGTTTACTATGTATTATAAGAAATAAATGAGTAAAAACGGTAACAACATTGTTCCCCCCTACCTCTAATAACATCAAAATTTAAAACAAAACAAGCTGAGGCTTTCTCTGTTACTGGTTTGTTTATTAATGTAAAATATTTCTTCTTGTGTCAGATAACTTTCCCCAGATGGCCCATCAGAAACGGTTCATTGAACGGAAGTACAGACAGGAGTTGAAAGAATTGAGGTGGGAAAGAGAGCATCAAGAGAGAGAGCCAGAGGAGACTGAAGAAGCAAGGAAATAAAAGGAGGGCACAGAAGCAGTGGCATATTTACTTACTTAATAACTCTGACTGTGGCCTATGGAGACCTAACCTAGTTTCTTGCAGATGATGAATGAAGAGTGCCTGGTGATATAAAAAAGATAATTGTAATATCTTCCTTAAAAAGTGTGTGCAACTATAGTATTTCTTTAGTTTGGTTTTAAGTTTGGCTTTTTAATAAGATTTGGGTTTAAATCCTTTAATTTTTATGAAAAGTTGTTGATTATTTTTATTATTTTTACTGTCTTGTATGAAGTAATAA
Source organism: Daphoenositta chrysoptera (assembly GCA_013397915.1). Lineage (NCBI taxonomy): Eukaryota > Metazoa > Chordata > Aves > Passeriformes > Daphoenositta > Daphoenositta chrysoptera. Next base: position 128,899 of record VZRO01006712.1, read on the forward strand.
AGTATTAATTTCAAAAGCTAATAGGAGGAAAAGCTGTTTAACAATTGTCTCCTACGTCTAAGTGCTGTGTTGTCAGTGACCAGCAAAGTTACTGCATGAACTCTGCTCTGGAGGAGGAAAGTGTTAGGAGAAACTAATTCAGCTGAGCACTTAAGCATGTACCTAACTTAAGTTTTGCAGCTAAATTTACTTCTTGAGTCTGCTAAACCAGAGCTATAAAGTTCAGGCCCTTTTTTTACAGAAAATGGTACAGTAATTTAAAGGAGATACTCAGTTTTGCTTTGAACAGTGGATGCCACATCAGAAATGTGACACAGATATGTGTGGAAGATTGAGGAGTTTTGTTTTTAAATCACTGTTATAAGACTCGAAGAAAAAGGTAATTATGAAGCAAGAGAATGGCAATTCTTTTTGTAGAGAATGTACATGTAGTTTACATTAACAAGTTAAGTTTCTTTCTCAACTTCTTGTTCTCTCAGGCTGGTGTCTACTTTAATGGATTTCTTTGACAAGAAGATACCAGTGTGGCCATTACTGTGAAATGGTATATTAGAAACTCTATATGGGTGCTGTTCCAGAGAGGTTCATTGAAAATAGTTTTTGTCAAAAGGAGGGCAGTTTGTCCCAAAGTCTAATTCAAAGGTGGTGTGCATTTTTAAGTCACCCAATTTCCTTGATTTTTTTGGTGTCTGTGGCTTGTATTAGACAGACAGATGTTTCTTCTGTAATAGCTCTGAATGGCACCAGAAATGGAAAATCCACTGTGTCTGTTGGTATTTTTTCCCACTGGTTACCAGCATTGTTTGTTCTTTTAATTTTGCTGCTTCAAGCCATTCATTTCCATTAAGCTGGGTTCTCAGTTAATACAGTCCCTTGGTAGGTATTGTGTAGTCATTTTTTTTTGTCTTTCTTTTCTGATAAGCAAAACAAATTGAACCCTTACTTTCCTTAGCTACGTGTTTTCTTCCTGAAAGGAGAAAAGATCCTTTTTGGCCAGTCATTTATGCATTTTCTGATGTACCACAGTTGTATGTGTTACAATACAGGGCAGATTTGTGAGCATGGATGCACAAGTCTGGCCCAAGGAATTCATGCAGACTCGTGGAAGCAAACTTCTGCCCGACGGCCACACTACACGGAGCAGCTGCTTCAGCGATTGTCTGAGGCACCTCTCTGTAGGTGTGGGATGGACATCAGGGAAAGCACTTTACTGCAGGTGCCAAGTGAAGCTGAAACATTCAGACTACCCAAATGTCTTCCCAAAGTTTCACTTCTGAGCTAATCAGTATGTGTATTTTCAGAAGCATACTTTTCTACACTTGCAATGTGAGATGCACTTAAATAAGGGTGGGTTTTTTACACTTGAGCCCACAACACTACCTCACTTCTTCCAGCTTCTATGATTTGCCTTTTTTTAATGGATTGATGCTTTAAATCCATTTCAGAGGATGAGAGAAAAGAAAAAAACAAACACATTCTGTAATTTAGAGAGTGATAATAAACCAATTAAACATAAAGGAGGGAATAAAAACAAGGTAGAGGCAGGGAGCTTTTCTCTGCTGAATGCTGCTGCCATTTGACTTTTGAGAAGTGATTGTAAGTTCTTATAGCTTCAGTCTGTAAATAAAAAGCTGAACTGCTTCTCAAGAGTAGGAAGCTTGAAAAGCACCAGCAACTCCCCTGCCCACAACTCTTTTGTATTTCAAATTGTTTTGTATAATTGCCCATCTGCTTCTAGCCGTACGATGAAATGGTGCAATGCTAGAGGGTTAAGTGTAACTGTGTAAATCCTTATTTTATTTTTCCCTCTTAACTGTGACCAGTTTCACATGTTTAACAAATAGAAAATGACTTCATTTTCAGGTGTATGATTGCTTAGGAAATATCAGTATATCTGACATCACCCAAGTACCCCAGTGGAATTGTTAGCTCACAGTTTAACATTACTTTCATTATTCCTATATACAATTTTACTTTCAGCTGTTAAAAGACTGCAATCTTAGTCATAAATATTTTCATTAAAACAGATTTAATTTTTCAGATAGGCAGTTTTGGGAGAGGAACCCAGAACAGTTCTTTTTTTCCTTCTTTGACCCAGAAATTGCTTGGAAAAAACAAACTTTTAAAACAATTTCTGCATTCCAGTTACTGCAGGTAATGAATTTTAGGCTTTCCTCAATAAAATGTAGATGATAACTGTGTTATCACGAGTGGGCTATTTTCCCTTTTTTCACTGCATAAGTGTGAGCTAGGAAGATTGCCTGAAGCAATTTTGTTTTCCTTGTCTTGAGAACAAAAAACAAAAGGTAAAACAAATCCTGTTTCCTTTGTTCAAACCGCAGTGTCTTTCTGTGTATGGGCTGTCTAAAAGCAGTGGCTGTGCATGTTCCTGTTGATTTCAGGAGTTGTGTGGAATGTGAAATGTGAGCACAGTCCTTTACAACAGACACCAAGGAGAGGAAGCCTCTCTAAGTTGCCTTCGGTAAAAATTATCCTTGCACTCGTGCTAATCAGTGGAACAGCTGTTATAACCAGGCAGCTTGTGCTGCTCTTTTGCAAGTGTGAGGGGTCTCTGGTTTACTGGTAAAGTCAGTCCTGTTTTGCTTCAGAGCCTGATCTGTTCTCTGATCTGGAGGTTCTCTTGCAAGATCCATTGACTTGAGTTGGGTACAAGTAGATGAATGGAGAATGAGACTGAGATCTGCGTGAATCCAACAGATCCTGTCATTATTTTTAATGTGAATATGTACAGAGCATTGAATAGAATTGCAGCTGATTTGCTTGGGGATTTTAGCTGAATTTACATAAAACTCATGATGTTATTTGTAGACCCTAAGTTTGCTTTGTAAGATTTCAGTTTCTGGAGCATTATTTAACAGCAGTACTAAGAGAACCTTGGTCTCTGAGATTGTAAACATCGTTGCTAATAAAGTTTCCCAGAAAAGACTTCAGGCATAGTTGTTACTTGCTAAAACAATTTGGAAAGATCAAAAGGCAAATCCTGATCATCTGTCTCCCTACTTCAAAGACTCTGATTATACAGGCTACATATTTAAATGAAGTAAGTGGTTCACTTGTGAAAAGTTTCTTTTTGGTGGAAGTTTGTAAAGCTCTGTAAGAGCTTAGGGAGTTGCTCATCTGCATCGTTTACCACTGTGCATTGTCTTTGATGAGGATGGTATTGCAACAGCGATTTCTGTGACCCCTACATCCACCCTGCCTCTCCCCCTTCCTACCCACTCCCCACGTCACTGACTCACATTCTTTCTGGGGCCCTAAGATTAAATAGGCGTCATGCTCCAGCTGTGCATATTTCTCTATCCATCAGGGAGCAGGTTTACCGCAGAGGCCCTTTTCTTCACCTGCCTGCTACAGGTAACAAAGGCAGCACCAACTTACACCCAGAGTCTTGCTAACTAAGTATATTTCCCTTTGCCTAAATCCTCACTGCATTCCTCTAAAGGATTTCAAAGCCTTTCATGAATAAGGGTATAAGTGATTTGCCTGTGAGTTACAATACAATCGTCTCTGAATGTGTCAGTCGTGTCATTTTGTTGCTCTTCACAGCACCTTTGTGGAGGGACTATTTATCCTGTTACTAAGAGATGGAAAGGATGAAATTGTCACTGGGGCCCAGGGCTCAGGATGTCTGTGGGAGGTCAATGATGCCTCATCCAGTGGATACCTTAGTCTGGCTTGAGTGTCGTCCTTGAAAGCCTGCTATGGTTCTCTTGCCATGCCTGCGAGGGTAGGGTCTTCAAGGGAGAGGAAAGAACTTGGCTGTGCAGACCAAGGGCACTGACACCCTCATCGCCTTTTCCTGTGGAGACTTGGAAAACAATGACCAAGAAGACTGGGGACTCCACTGTAAGAAGCCAGAGCCCAAACTGTGTATTGCTTGTACACCTCTGTAGAAAAAGTAAGTAAATAAATAAAAACTTCCACTTAGAGCAGACATTTCAAAAGTAATCCATTAGCAAAGGACAGGCTGTTGAGCTGACAAATTGTGAACTTTCACTGGTGGCAGAAGCAGCTCATACATCAGCGGTGCAGAAGTGATGCAGCAGTGATGGGTAAATGTTTGTCACTGGAGGTAGCTTGTTACTTATTTAAAGATGGGGATGGTGGTCAGGGGAACCCATGGGACCCCACTGATGCAAACTCAGCCAACATTTCTAAAAAAAATAAAGTTACTTCTCTCTAAAAAAATAAAGTTACTTCCCTGCAGGTTTCCTCCTGTCATTACTTCAGTGATTTACTCTGTCAGAACAGTTCTGACATGGTGACCAGTTTTTGCTGCCAACTAGAATTACAAATCAAATATTGCAGCTGTGTTTCCAGAGGGACACTTGAACTGGCAAACAAAAAGCAGCCGTTTCTCAATCCAGCAGCATTTGAAAATGCTAATACTATTCTGTGTCTGATCATAAATTTCTGTTTTTATAAAAATATAATTTAAATTCTGTAAGATAAGAATTTTTAATGACCTCATTGAAAACGTCATCCAAAATTGCTGCTCTTACCTTTTGTTCTTGTGATGAAAAACATTGTCAAATACATAACTGTCTTTAAACTTTATCATTAAGAAAAAATAAGTATCATACCATCTGAAGAAAAACATCATTTTTTCCATATCCTTGATGTTTAAAATTTCTGTCATGCAATGCTGCTGTCTTCTTCCTTCTTCTAAAAACCACACCAAACATTTTAAATTTGTGTTCCACCTGTCAGGATGTGTCAGATTTTACAACCAATATCCCATCTCAGTTGGTGTCTGTACGTTAACAATCAAAATCAATCTATATGTTATTGCTTTCTGGTTTTTGAACCAGGGCTTGACCAGACATCCAAAATAGTGTGACACTGCCAACCTTATAAGCCCTCAAAACTTTCAGAGAAGTCAATGGCTTTACCCCAAAGCAGATTTTCAAGACTTCCCGTTCCTTTTGCTCCCATTGCTTTTATTTCAATTATTATTATTTTTCAATGTTTTCATTGTTTATTTGTTCTTAATGTGATCTGCAGCACTACTGTCTTCTATTTCAAGGTTCCCTGATCCTCGCTTCTGCTTAGCAGGTACAGCATCAATTCCCTGCTCACTGTGAGACTAGAAAATAAATGACCTTGAATTCTTTGCTCTTGCGAGTCATACCTCAACACTTATATCAGAAATCAAGTGCCCACAGCAAGAACAAAAACCTTGCTGCACATCCATGGAAATAAAGTACTGAATCTTTCCAGTACAATTTCAGGGGATTCTGTCAGATGTTTTAAGAGAGGTTGTGAATTCTTGAGGCATGCAGTGATGTACTTTTTGCAGCTTATGTTGTGAATTTATGCAATTGGATTAAGTTTGGCATCTATTTCAGCTGGCAGCTTATAAATGGACGTTTATACATGTAAGTGAGGAGAGAGAGGTAAGAAAAGGCAGAACAGCTGCCTAAAACACTAGAAAAAGGCTTATTTCAGCACTGACTGCTGAGAAGCAGATTGATTTGGATAGAAAAATGTTAACTACTTTCAAATACAGACTGAAAAATATGAGGTTTCAGTGTAACATAAATACAATTCTGTGCCGTATGCTTGGGATAATGATGGCTTTAAAAATGCATTCAGAGTTAAATTTTATGCAAAGCTAGAAAATAAATGTTACTTGTAAGATATAGCAAATGTATTAGAAGTGAGACGATAAAACTTTGATATCTTAGAGGTACAGAGGTGGGAAGTAATCTAGTAAAGCTGTGATAGTCTTCCAGGTTTCAATTAGGAACATAGTTGAGTATGTGTGTGTTTGGTGTAAATGCAGTTATGTATATATGTATATATTTATTTACTTTACGGAACATCTGAAGTGTTCGCTCATTGCAAAATGATACCTTTTTACCAAGGAAGGAAAAAGGCTTCTCTGTGTTCATTTTTTAACAGGTATTTAGATACTGGTTTTATTGAAGTAGTGTCCGGAGATCTTCACTACTTCTGGGGCTTTTCATGCCAGCTGCTATGAATACAAAATGACAGGCAGTTCCTGACCCAGAAAGAAATAGAAAGGAAGCAACGACTTACTCAAAGTCAGTGAACAGGTCAAGGGTAGAAATGAGAACAAAACCTGAATCTGTCAAGTCCCAGCTGAGATTTCTCCTCTCTTCATACTGCACAGCTACTTATTTACAGCATTTAGCTTTGGATGTTGTAGTTGGTTTGTTTCTGCATTAATACGGGTATTTTAAATTTCATGCACAGCAGCCTAGAATGGGGCTTTACCTGATCTCATTCATACTGAAAGCTTATAAAAGTAATTTTAAAAAGTGAAAGAAAATTCAAGCAGCTGGTTCTGCATGGTGTGAGCTTCTCTCCACAGCCAGCAGGTTCACATTTGCTGCTGAGCTCCGGTTGTGGCAGCTTGAGCTCGTAGCTCCAAGGCCACTGCTCAGCACCCCGGGACAGGGGACAGCGTGTGACAGGTGTCACTCCTGTAGGAACAAGCAGCATTGTCACGTTGTGTTGGAGCTGAGTTTTGGTCCTTTTATACACTCGCAGGAGAAAGCAGTTCTCCCTTCTGGATTCACAGCCAGGTGTTAATGCCTGTAGTTTTGTAAAGTCTGTATCCTCCCCAGACCCATTAGAGGTTAGTATGACTCTAAGCACAGGATCTATTCCAGCGTGGTGACAGAAGGAAATAAGCATGCAAACAGCTGTGCTCTCGTCTGTGAAAAGTACTTGGCTTCAAAATGCCTAGCTACTTCCTTGGTTCCTTGAAAATGAATTGTTTGAGAGCTTTTTGGCCTGCAGATAGGTAGAGGGGGCCGTTGGTAAACATCACAAAAAGAGAGGAGCATCCTCTCTTCTCAGTCTTGTGCTGCCATATGTGCTGGTTGCTGCAGGAGGATTGGTGGGTGCTGGTTGCAGGGCAGTAATGGAAGGTGGAGGTGCAGGCTGGAGCATGATCCCGAGCTGGGAGTGCCGTGTGCCAGTACCAGGGCTGGGGGGAACACATCCCGTGCCTTTTCAGCTGCTGAGAAGGCAGGCAGAGGAATGAGCCTGGCCTTGACTGGCAGAAAATGGTGAGATGGTAGTGAGAGCTGGAAGTAGAAACAGGTTCTCTACTCTGCAAGCTGTTCTTAACCCCTGACCAAAACACTATTTCCTTCAAGGCAGTGAGGGGTAAGGCTAGAAGTCCAGAGGACAGCACATGAGCAGAAGAGCCCAGTTCCACCAGCTGTTTGGTAATGGCCTATCTCATGGATTCCCATGTTTTGAGGGGATTTTTGCCTGGTCCCATGCATGCATGTGTTGTACAGGCATATGTGTGCACACGTGTGTCGGGAGTGAAACCCACGAGAGCATGTGTGTGTGTGTGTGTTTGTACAAAGAAGTTTGGGACTGTGCAAGGGTGGAAATTAAGGAGGCCCAGAGAGACAGCTGCATGACTCCTTTGCCTCCCAGGCAGATCTGTCATTTCTGGCTCTAGGACTGGTTTGTTTATTCTGTTTAATGATGCTGACCTTTGTGTTGGATAAGTTGGCCTGTTGCAAGGCTAGGATTTGTGGCCTTTTGGGACTTTAGTTGTTCGGAAGACTGAGGATATTTTTTACTACATCGGGTCCAAAGAGAATGAATTCTGATGACCCAGATGCCCTTATAACTCATTTGCCCTTTACCTTTTGACAGACAAAGTGACTTCAGACTTAGTCATATGTTACAGACTGTCTAAATTTGAAGAATATTCTTGTAATAAATGATGTCCTATGGCAAAGAAATATTCAAAGTTTTTTTGAAAGTTCCTATTTTTACAATGCATTTAATATGCTTTCTTGTGGAAAACGAATCTTGAATTTGCAGTGTGAGTTTTAGAATGGACTGATCTGGAAAAGTAGAAAAAAAATAATTTGGATACATTGGAGGGAGTATTGCCTCAAAATGTATTGTCTTCCTCGAGAGATCCTACACCAGTGTTGCTTTACTGGTCTCTGTATGAACAACCAGTTTCTTAAGAAATTGCCCCCAAATCTGTCTTGATTTTGGGCCCCCCAGTCTGATTCCAGAATCTATTTTAGCTAAATGAATCCCTCAGGATTAGCACAGAAGTGTTTGCACCTGAGATGTTTTACAGCACATCAACCAACAGCTTCATCTGTTTTCCAGTCCCTAGAATTTTGTGCCCATCCTCCTGTAATCCTTATGCCTAAGATTAATTTTAAAACGCATGACTGTCTGTCTCTGTTGAGCTGAGCACATCAGCTGGAAGTGGGAAATCATGTTGTTTTCACTTGCCATCAGTGGTTGTGGCTTTGCAAGCTGTTGGCAGCTCCAGCCTCACTGTCGGCAGCAGGAGGGTCATGCTGGTCACAGCCCAGGGACCCACAGGCTGCCCAGGTGGCCCTGGAACTCGGTTGACTGTCACATAAATGCCAGAGCCAAAAATCCTGACCTGCTTGCTTCTCCCCATCTCCACTGGCCCTGCTGGGTGGAAATAGGGAAAGGGGAACAGAGAGATTTTCGTACTTTTCATGGTAAGTTAAGCAGCACTCTTTCTGACTTCTCACAGGAAAGGGATCTGCTGAGTAAGAAAGTGCTAATTTCACATCGTTGTTTTTCGCAGTAGAGCTACGCTGTAAGTACCAAGCCCGAGAGGAACGAGACCATAGTCAAATTAATGAAAAATAGGTTATGACGATAAATTATTCAAGTGGATAAAATTACTTTGGATTTGGAAGACACTGAAACTTAAGGGCCAGATCCTTTTCTGGTATTAAAAGATTCAGCTTCATCCGTTTCAGGGAAACAGAGGAAACTTAGATTATTCAGTTCAGGATCTGACTATGACTGGCAGCATAAGCAGTCATTTAAAACTCAGTGGCATATATTTCATCTACTTTGGGTGACAGCCATAAGGTGAATGTTTTAAATTCTGACACGGCATAGCCTTTCTTTTGAGATCTGTGGTGTGATTTTAAAGGGGATGAGATAAAAGCTGTGCCTCTCCAAAGGCACATTTTCTCTGATGTTAAAGGAAACAATGTAAAAATATGCTCACTAAATAAATCATCAGGAACTTTCAGAATAGATCACATCCTTATGTCTTAAAACTTGTAATACAACTGAAGTTGTTCACCTTAACTCAGTTTCTTTTGTTCAGCAATTTTTCCATACAAGCAGGCATGTGTAGAGAAGGCAAGTCTGGAGGAGACACACCTTCAGGAGAGGTTCTGATGGACAGAGATAAAGAAGCTCCTCTTTTGACTTCTGGCATGGCACTATCAGAAGTTTAGTCCTCATTAATCCCATTCACATTTCCAAGGAGGTGATAGTGGAGACCAGATGGAAGGCTGCTAAAGGTGAACACCAGCAAGCTGTGAGTGTACCTGGCTCTGCAGAATGGCCTCTGGATTTTTAAGTGCCTTAGCCAACATAGGGGAGGAATTGTGCCAATTTGGCTTCCGCTGCTCTAGGATGAATTTTCAGTGACATTTTCCTTCAGCTTGCATGTATGTATGTACACAGTGGTGGAGGGCACAACCAGCTTTTACAAGCCACGTTTGAAGTTAGAAGTTGCAGTCAGTTGCACCCGTAGAAAAAACAGAATACCCCAAAATCAAGAACTTCTAGTAAGTTCTTTTATCATACTGAACTCTAAGGCTGAATCACATCCTACCAAGCAGCAGACACTGAAGTCATAGCTATGGCCCCCTAGGCCCCTGCTGTGATAAGTGGAGAGAGAAAGCCACGTCTCCAGAGACTAGTTCATGTCTTAGGCAGGATGAATCACCCCCTCTTGTCTGAGAAGCAGAGGGTGACACCTCTTTTATCTTTCTGAACAGTCTAACGCCCATAGTTATATGAGTTGAATCTAGGCTTTAAACATTTGTGGCATATAGCTATAAGACACAAGTGCTCACATTAAGCCAGCGTGGCATGGCCTCCTTAACACTTTACATAGCCATTGCTGTGAGGAGAACGCTTCTTTATCCCCAGATGACTCTTTCAACCATCCCCTTATGTGCAGATGTGAAGAGGAGTGACAGTTTCTCCAAAGTGAGAGTATTTTCAAATGTCAAGAAGCTTTATTTTTTAATGTGTTAAACCCTATAAAATCCCCAGATAATATACCTCATAAATGAAATGAGACTAATTAGTAGGAAAGTAATGAGAGAGCATTTGCAGAGGTTACATCCTGGGGTCCAGTCACAGCTATGGAAAATGTGGGAGAGGGGTAAAAACTGCAATCTTCTTTGTTCCTCTGGCACTGGTATTCATAGTTGTTAATTAACCCCAGCAAGGGCAACTTTGGAATGGCAAAATGAGGAGAAAAATGTTAAGGGACTATGAACTTTGTCTTTCCTTTCTCTCTCCTTTGTCTCCTGTCAGTGTCCCTGGGCAGGCACAAGCTCCTTACTGCTGAGCCTACCTGCCCTTGCCTCCATAGCAGGGCTATGTCTCTATCCTTCTTTCTCTTTGTTGCAGCCACACACTAGGAAACTCAGGTTCAAGTGCTTTTTCCAGGAAAAAACTCAAGAGCTACTGAGACACCACAAACGTCTTTTGGCACAGGTCATCAAGGTTATGTAGCTGCCTGACTCCTTTTTTAAATGAGAGTCTATTACCCATCTGGAAAGGCAGAAAGAAGCACTTCTTCGCTTTTGGAATTGGAAGGGTAAGTCTGTTACGGGTTTTCGAGCACTTGCATACAAAGGTATGGAGAGTTGTGTGAGGACTTAAAACAGACCGTGGAATTGGAATACCATCTGTGACAGCAGAAGTGGAAGCTGTTGTACTGACTGCACAGTAAAGGATCCAAATGGCAAATTTCTGTTCTGGGTTTCTTGAGCTTGAATAGAGGTATAAGGTCTCTTTCTTAACTCATCTGAGTCGATAGGGTCCTTCCCTTGACTTTAATGAGCATCTGTATTGAGCTGAAAGTCGAACCTTGAAATGAAGCCTTGGCATCCAGGTAACTGAGCATTTTAAAAGCATGAATTTACAGTTTGTCAAAACGTCAAGGAGATACTGCTGGTGAAAAAGCATCTATGCTACGTACTAAATCATAATGTACTTAGTGAAACACTGAAGGAATGTCTCCTGAAGGAAAATGCCTATTGAAAACCAGACCTGTGCTGAACTAGGGTCATCCATTTGCACAGCTTTTAACAGTCGCTTACACCTGAACAGCTACAGACTCTCTTGAAACAAGGCAGAAAATACTTGAGGCAAATGTAACTGAAGGATCATGAAGTTAAATCAGTGCCCACTGCAAAAGCAGCATCTGTGTCTATAGAATGATTGAAGGAGCTGGATGGAAAGGGAACAAAATGATGAGGAGATGCCATGGCTGAATTAAAACTGATAAGGCAAATAAGATAAAAAAATAAAGGATAGCACTGATGTCAGCTGTCACAAAAGAAAAAAAAAATGAACAAGTAGGTGCCATGAGAGAACAGGCATGTTGCAAGCAACACATTTTAATCACTGTGCCAATCTGAAGCTTACCAGGTCATTGTGGAGAAAAATCACCAACAGGGTGCCAGGGAACACTTTCTTCTTTGTTTTCTCTCAAAACTTGAATTGTTTAAATTTATTTCCTCTCAACTTTAATGGATGTGTTCTCTTCATGTTTTTATTTTTAGTCCAGTCTTCTTGAATATGTGCATTAATTGCACCTCAGCTACCTTTGAATTTTTCACTAGCCTAATTACTCTTAGAGTTTTGCTCATGTTTAGGCTGAACTTTTTCTTTCTTTGCTTATGGCCATTACTTCTTCTGTTTTCTTCTGAGACTTGGTGTAATTTCCTTCCCTCATTTACATTGTTACCTTGAAGATATTTACAGGGAATGTTCATTTTCTTCCTGAGGTTTCTTTTTTCCCCTGTGTCGATCCTTTCAGTTCCTTTCTTTTTCCTTCTCTCTCCCTAATTTGTATGCTCTCCACCTCTTATTACCAGTACAGCTAACATTTTGACTAATTTTTCATGTGATTTTTTTCTCATGTATTTAAGATTAATAGCTAAGTAGCAGAACTGACCTTAAAAATCTGTGAGGGGCATTTCCATAAAAATACTGGATAGTGTCTCTTTTTCACACTGCTTCATGCTTTTAATGTCCATCAGCAGCAAGCTTGGATTGCTAAGCCACAGTTACACAGACACACACACAAAATTAAATATTTTTAGCCTTCATTATTTGCAAGTAGGACTTTATATTCCCATTCCTTTAATACCTCACTGGTGCATATCTTATATTCAAACTGCCCAGACCTGCACAAGTTCTGTATAACTCAGGTACATACGTGAGACTGGTGTGTGCATTTGAACTAGCAGAGTCTGTGCTCAGCCAGAAAACTCTGGAATGGCATTCAGTGGGCATTTCCTCCTCCTTTTTGGATGCCAGTCCAGGTTTACAGCTGTATATAAGTATATTGACCCGCATGTAGACATCTAGCAGGATTCTCGGAAGTGACTAGGCAGGCTGAGCTCCTCAATTCCTGATTTTACTGGTTTACCCCTGAATTCCTTCAGATGTTTGCTACCTATTCTGCATAGGTTTGCCTGGGTGGGAGCTGCCATTTTCTCCATGCAGTACTGAGAAGAGCAGAGCCCTGCTGTAACCAGTTCCTCAGCAGCACCAACCTGACAGTGCCTAACAGCGGCAAAACAAAACCAGAGCGGTGCCCAGGGTACATGCAGGGGGAATTAGCATGAAGTAGAAGGAGCCAAGTAAAAACACACCATGGAACTGGTTCATCTGGTGATGAAGGAGTGAAGAAATGAGGATCAGATTTATCTTAGCACTTCAAGATGAGGCATGGTCTTTCTGTTCTTTGCAAATAGACTGATTAAAAATACCCCAAGTAAAGAAAGGTGTTGGATGTATAAAAAGTGCAAGAATGTACTTTTTCCTTGAAATCTCTGGCCTCACATTTGTTTATAAAGAGAGGCAACCTGAGAATGTGTCTGTGCAGGTAATACGGTGCCAAGGAATGGGAATCTTGAGTCTGTCAGAAAAAGAAATGTGTTTAACAAGCCACAAGCTCAAGAAGATACAGTTCCTGTGCCCTGAACCCCCGGCTGTCACTGGCTGCTGTCAACTGGAGGGTTTAATTTCAATGTTGTGAGAAACCTCAGGCAATCTCACACAGTGCAAGTGAGAAAATGACAGCCCTGTGATGATGCAGCCAGTTTTCCTGATCAGCGTGATTGTATGAGAGCGCTGTACTTAGTTATATCGATTTGTCTCTGAGAGCTCTTTCTGCCACATAAATCTCATCGAAAATCTTTAAAGATCTTGCCCCAGAAGACCACTATGTTATTTTTCTCTGTAAAAAGAAGCAGAGCCAGGAATTCATTTCTCAAAGTTTTAACTAGAATGGTCCATTTATGAGGAAGGCGTGAATTCATCTGCTTTACATTTTGAAACATCTAAAACCAGCGCTGCAGTTTATGATTAACCTTTAGTTCTAAGCAGTTCTACAAAGAGCTGTATTTATCTCCTCTCCCTTTCTTTCTTGGATCAAGAGGTTTGAATAAAGAAAATCACCTTTCTTTTAGATGGGGAATAGGAAGGAGCATTGTGCTTATAGTAGCTCAAGCCTTAAGTACAATATGCACCACATTAAAAAGATACTATTTGTGCCACTTTAGTTAAAAAGACTGATTGTGCTTCCCTTATGGAGGTTTTCTTTAGAGTGACTGAAATTATTTTAAAAATAAATAACCACTTGAAATTAAGAATCAAGTATTTCAATTCAGCCAGAGCTAAGGAAGCTCAAAATAAAAATTCACATTAAGTCTCCATAGAATTATCAACATGCCTGAGTCATAAAGTGTGTCTTTATGCCTGGCAGATTAATTTCTTCTAGCATATATAGAAGTAAATGTAGAAAACACAAGAATTTTGACCTTTTTTAACTTGAAAAAACCACTTTTTTTTAAAGAAGCGACTCTTGAGTTTGAATTATCTGTAACACAGGAAGAACCTGAACACCTACATCTATGAGAGTTTTAGGCTGTTCAGGTACAGAATAGGGCTATAAATGTTTCAGTAACACTAAATATTTGGTAACATCAAATTTTTTTCCTCTTTGATAGCATCCTTGGCTTTCTCTGTCGCTCTGCACAGATCCAGTGATCTGTGCACACACTGTAATAGGAGACTGAGGACTTAATTTCCTTCTCCTCTTTTTGTCTAAATAAACTAACTCCAAGACCTTTTACAGCCAGGATGTGCCAAAGTGTCATTTATTCATTTAAACTGTGCAGCCTAGTGCAACTTAAATATAATTACTGTACATCAGAACACAGCTAACCCCATAAAGGCATGAGATGGCAAGCAACATCTGATTAGACAAGCATCCTCCTACATGTGCAGAACCACTGGCAGCAAGGGAGGCTACTGCATTAATCTAGGACAATAATAGCAATTAATGCCATATTCACAAACTTGCTCCATTGGAGGGGGCAGCTACTGTGCTCCTTTCTTTGATACTGGCTTCATACAAAAGTACTGGTATACCCCTCTGCAATAAATGACAAAATTATGTTCTGCTTAATTTCCTTTTATGTCCTAAAGTATATTCACTTTTGTGAGTTCTCTCCAAACCTTCTTGCTCTAGGTATTCTTATTCTGACTTTATAGTAAATGACTTGAAGTTGCTACAGCAAACAGATGAGAAGTCTAATGCAGCAAAGCAGCAGGGTTTCTGAGGGCTGGAACCAGCAGTGCTAACAGTACATTTGCTACACGAATATATTGAGTCACAAGTACAACTCTCATACCTGAAGCACGTCAGCATATCTTCACAAGTGTAGAAGCGTTTTTTAAAGTGACAGTTCAGACTGACTAGAGTTTGAATCCATGTCCCAGACTTGAAGAAAACAGGGCATGAATCTTGCCCAGATTGATGTACATTTCTCACTTTATGCACCAGGACTAGTGCCTTTAGTTTCGCTGAACTGACAGACTAAATAATCATCATATGCAAAGAAATTCGAAGTCAGTTTCTGAGCCTCCAGGTTACAGAAGCCAACACCATGTTTTTGGAGCAGTCTTTAAATCTCTGAGCTCCCCTTGATCCCCCTTTCTGATGATACTAATGGTTCAGGTTTATGGGAGAGATGTAAATATGACCACTAACACTTTATGACAGTCCAAGTTATCTTTCTGTCAGGATCAATGTTTCTCTAGCTGCCCCTCAACACTCCTTTACATTTCTTTCTGTGTCAACCCTTTTCGTACTTAGGTGAGACAAACACAGACTATGGTCTCCCTCTTCCATGGCTGATCGTAAGGGGATGGAGGAGTAGGAAGAGAACAGTAGCTGACCACTGTGTTCATAGGAAAAAGGTTTTCCTAAAGCTACTTTCTGGGTCTTCCTTTCAGTGTTGGAGGAATGGTATCTGTGTCTCCTTCCTAAACTCAACACACCTTATACCAAACAAAAATATGTGCCTTGTTTGCCAAGGAGCTTTGAAAGCGTTCATGTGGTCTCTGACTCACTGCTGTCCCAAAGAGAACGGGCAGTAGGAAGACAGTCCAATGGAGAAGTGTTCTCCCTTGAGTAATCAAAATACCTTCCAGAGTTCGCATTTTCTCACTTCATCACAACATTAGCTCCAGCAATGACAGGGAATAACTTGTGCTGACAATACTGGACTGTCGTGGGTTGGAACTAAATTGATTGACCGTTTACGGATCCCATTACGCTTTTTGAATTTGCATATTTAAACCTGTGAGAGGCGCGGGAACTTCCTCTTTGAATCCAGGCTCCTGCGGGAAGGAGGGGGACAGCTCCGGGCCCGGCCCTGGGGAGCCGGGCCGAGCTCCCCTCCCCCAGTGCCAGGGCAAGGGGTCCCTGTCATGCTGCGGGGGTCCCCCCCAAAGCTGTGGGCAGCTAAAGAGAACTTATGGGGTGCAAGGCCGAGACCACCAAGCGGCTTCCAAGATCCGGGAGGGGCTTCCCCTCCCCCACTCCTTAGGGTCCCACACAGACCCGGTGGGAACCGATTTTCAGTTTTCTCAGACTGAAGAAACTACTAAGCAATTGGCAGCATCGAAGGAGAAGGGGTTTTCCTTCAACATGAGCTGTTCCCATGGAGTTAAAGTCGGAGGAAGAAGGAGAAAGTGAGTTACGCGAGACAGAGCGGAAGATGGCGGCGGAAAGAAGAGGGCGGAGCCACGAGCCTCTTGGAGCTTAAACCGACCCTTTGCAAATGTGGTACAGAACTGTAATACCAAAAACTGTTCTGTTATCCATTTAAAGGGCATAAGGCGGATTGAGAACACCCCATGTTTGGATGTTCAGTGTAATGGACTGTCTCCGAATGGACAGACTATTGCGGTGGCAGTTTAGAAACCACGCAGAAGCAGAGAGGAGACCTCTTTTTTCTCCCTTGAGTTTGGAAAGACTTTTTAAGAACTTTAATACTGACCAGAAATTCCATCTTTGTTATCCTCCTCGCTCTCCTGGGCAGCCTGCAATGGAGGCTTTGTGCCCCAGTGTGATGGGGGATGGAGGATGGAGGTCGTGCTAGCAAAGAAAGGAGTTGTTTTTTTCTTTACTTTCTCAGTGGTTTTTTGGTTTTTTTGTTTTTTTTTCCTTTTAATCATAGTAATAATAAACTATACTCTTTAAAGTTTCTGAGCCTGCTTTGCATTTATCCTAATTCATATCTCACAAAAGCCAATAAGTGAACTAAACCACTACATGGACATACAGAAAAGGGCTTTTGGAGTTTACCAATTATTATAATGTAGCTAGTGAGTGCCCAGAACTACCTGCATCAATGAAATGTGAATAGTCCATTTACACTTAAAGAGATAAATCAGAGCGTGGGCAAAATACTTGTCAGGGTTTCAAAAGACAAGAGAAAGTAAGGTGATAAGTCTGTGCAATCATTAGCGTAACAGCTTTATATATATATTTGGATATAAAAATAGTTAATATATGGTGTAAATGTTTATGAAAGTATGTAGGTTACCCAGAGGATAAAAGAAAGGAGATGCAAGAACAAGAGCTCAGCGAAATAAAAGTGTGCAGTTCAGCTTTGGTCCAGTTGGTCTGGAGGCTGCGGATGCAGGAGGGGTGACCAGAGCTGGCACAAAGCAAGCACTGCCTGCAGGAAAGACATGACCTTCCAGCAGAGAGGAATTGAGAGAGAGAAAGCAGACAGCTGACAGGTTTTGATGATGTCTCAGCTGACATAAAATGAGAGTTTGGTTTTGGTTTTGCAAGGTAATGGTTAATGGGCAGTAACATGGAATGCTGAATGATTGGCACGGTGTTTCATATATCATGACCTTCCTGCCAGAGATCTCTGGTCACCCGTGTTTCTTTTATTTCATGGTCCTCAGGAGCAACATCTATAAGCTGAGTCCCTTTTTGTCCTCTGCTGCACTTCATGCTGATCATTAAATAGTTAACCTGCATTGCCTTTCAGGAGTCCCATCTCCCTTCTGCCAGGATCAATGATAAAATTCTGACTGTGAAAGTGAGAGAGCCCGTGGGCCAGATGGATATTTGGTAGCAAAACATTTGAAAGGCTCTTTCTGCAATAAAGAGCTACATGAAGTACTTGCTCTAAAGACAAGCACCACTCTCTTGTCTCCATGGTATTTGTAATCAATATTATATTACAGGTTGATTAAATACCAAGATATTAGAGCAGTGAATCTCAAAGTGTATTTTTGACTTTTCTTTGTTTCTCAAAAACAACTGTAGAAATTATTTAGAGAAATGTTGACAATACCAGAAAACAACAAAATTAAAATAGCATCACAATCAATATCTCTGAACATGCAATCTTGGCAAGGGGGAAACACTCATCATTGGATCAGTACCTGGCAGATGCTGCAGGTGGGCAAGAATATACAACTTTGTGGCCTAAATGTTCGGCCCATTTACCCTGGGCAAGGAGATAGCATAACATATGGAATAATTTCTACACATAGCTTCTTAGACTAGTATCCAGTGTGTGCATGAAAGGTGGATGTCACTCAAAAACGTGCTGACATCCCTGGGAAGCCAAATAGAATGGTTTAAATCTATTGTCTTCACAGCTGTGTCATAAAGGATATGTCTGGTGTGCATTTGACACTGGAACACAAAAATGGGTAAGCAAGAGAATGAAGGCCATGTGAAGAGCCACGGCTAACCGAGCCATAACTCATAGCAGGAGCAGGTGGCTTGGCCCTCTTGTATCTGGATTACCTTTTTCTCTTTAGGCTTTTGTTTTTGGCAATAGACATTAGGTTGATGTCTGTTTGAACACCAGTGAAAAAGTCTGGGAGCAGTGTGAGAAGGTGGAGGCGGAGAGAACCTGGCTCTGTACTCCAACAGTTAAAAAAAGCTGGGCCATCAACATGCCCGGCAGTGGCAAATAAAAAGGTACACCTGCCTGTATTTGTTCATTCTGACAGGTACACCGTGGTGTGTGGGGGATAAAAGTACAGGAAGCAGTAACAGGCTGAAGAGTGCTCCCTCTGTGAGCTCCCAGGAAACAGACTTAGGGGAATGCTGTGTCAGAGACCAAGCCAGTCAGACCCACACCATCTCCTTACGTTCCTACAGCAGCTTACTCACTTCTCACTTACCAGAGCTCTTTCATTCAGTCCTCTTTTCAGTGTCTTGTTACCAAAGTTTAGGTTTGTTCTTTGGGGGCGTTTTTGGGTTTATTTTATTAGAGGAGGTTTGAGAGTATGTTTGTTCTAATAAGCTGGAGCTGTAATTGGGAAATGGGTTAAGTTTGCTTCCAATTAAGATAATTGACATGAAATACCCAATTGCACTCTGAGAGAGAGAGAAATAAGTTCCCCAGCTGAGCTGTAAAAGAGAGCAGCTTTGTCTAACAAAGAAGGTAGAAGCAGATGTTTAGAAAAACATGTAAAAGCAATCAGGAGGGGATTTATACATTTGGTTATTAATTAAGATGCATGCATGAGCAGCCAGCCAGCCCAAGTTCTGAGTTAAGAAAGGCAAAATTACAACAAGGGGTACAAGGAGAGCTGTATTTAGGAGATTCCTGGGGTTTTAATTTTTTTTGTTTGATTGGGGAGGTGTTGACTTGTTGTTTTTTTTTGTTTTGGTTTGGTTTTGGGGTTTTTGTTTGTTTGTTTTTTCCTTCCTTCTGTAAAGGAGAAACTGCCCCAAAGGTTTTTGGAAGTTTCAGATTAGCATGTCCCCTTACGTATAGTCTTCCTGTCTCTGTTCTCTTGATCATGGTAAGTTTGTTTCTCTTTTGCTTAAATAAAGTAGGATATGATGATATGGTCCTATCAGGCCATGATTATCTCCACAGCTAGTAAAAATAAAAATGGGTTTGTGTGCTCTGTGGTTTGCCAAGGTAAAAAAATGTGTAATGAGTATTAGAGCAATTAGAAATAGTGAGTGACTGAGGACTTCTGATGATGCTCATGTTTACTTCTGTGTGGGCAATAAAAGAGGTGGAATCAGCCTTTCTGATTGGAGGCACAGAAGTGCTTGAGGATCTGATGTGGATATAGACAGCTGCTGAAAAACTGTTAGTTGTAGCAGTCAGTTTGGAGAAAAGAAAATGCAGAGAGTGGGTATTTGCTAGTAACTGTCTGTACTATAATCAGGGAAAGATGTACTAGTGTTGGCAAGAAAGAGGAAGAGCTTCAAAGATTTTGGATAAGAATATGTTTGTATTTTTTTTTAAATTTGTGCCTTATCCAACAAACTCAAAATTCACTGACATCATCAAAAGGAATGTTATCTAAGAGTAAGATTGGAAGAAACAACACTGAATTCACTTGGCTGCTCATTTAAGTGATCATTCCTGCAGTTTTTATGCAAGTATTACAGCATCTTGAATGTTTGCTCTTTTCTTTGGTTCTCTTGTTTGAGCTGTCCTTGAAATCCTTAGAATCACAGAATAGCTTGAACTGGAAGAGACCTGAAAGATCATCTCGTTTCAACTCCCCTGCCCATGGGCAGAGGGGACACCTTCCACTATATCAGGTTGCTCAGAGCCCCATCCAACACAGGCTTGGAACACTTCCAGGGATGGGGCATCACAATGTCTCTGGGCAACCTGTCCCAGTGCCTCACCAACCATACAGTAAAGAATTTCTCCCTAGTATCTAATTTAAACCTACTTTCTTTCAGTTTGAAACCATTCCCCCTTGTCCTGTCACTACCTGCTCTTATAAAAAATCCTTTCCCATCTTTTTTGTCAGCTCCCTTCAGGTACTGGAAGGCAGCAATTAGGTCATGTCTTCTCTGCTCCAGGCTGAAGAATCCCAATTCTCTCAGCCTTTCCTCACGGAGAGGAAGTCCATCCCTCTGGTCATCTTGGTATCCCTTCTCTGGACTCACTCCAACAGCTCCATGTCCTTCCTGTGCTGGGGACCCCAGAGCTGGATGCAGCACTCCAGGTGGGGTCTCACAAGACTGGAGACAAGGGGCAGAGGAGGGGGAGACAAATTCAACAAGAACTTTAAAAAAACCCAAAAGGCTGTTGGCTTTAACAGCTTGTCTAGCTGTCTTATCTCTGTGGTGACTTTGGTAGCATTAATGAAAGATGATTATTTTCGGGGGGTTGTGGTTGGTGTGTTGCTTGTTGAGGGAGGGAGTAATTTTGCACAGATAAACCTGGAAAATAATGTTGGAAAACCAAATACATTTTCTGGCTGAAATTCTACCCTTTAGCTGACTTTTCTTTATGATTGAAGTGCTCTTTGAGATAGTAAATCAAATAAGAAGACAAGAAATACGACAGATTCCTCTATCACATAAATAAAAGTGGTTCTGCTCTCAGAACATGAGGAGGGTTGCAGAGTCTGGACCACCTTTCAGCAGGTGGACAACCAGGATTTCTCCTGCTGCTACTACCATTGTTTAGAAGACGAAAAGCTCAGCCTGACGTTTTGTGAAATCCTGTAGGGCTGCTCTGATGCACGAGGTGACAGAGCCGAGAGATGGGGTCCCTGCAGCCTCTCTGTACTTGCACCTGCGAGCGTGTGTGTGTCCCTGCTGGAGGGTGGGGGGCAGTAGATACATCCCCCGTGTACAGGGCAGTGCTCAGTTTCCCTGACTTGGGGTTCAGATAACGAGGTAAATAAAATCCGTGTAGATTTATGTATTTATATCCTTGTGATCTCCCGTTGTTTTTAAAAGCTGGGGGTTTTTTGGCTATTCATACAGAGGTTTTCTTCTGGAGGTCCACCAAAGATTGCGGGTGGGTATTTGGGCTAATTTCTCATCAGTTACAGAACTTCCTCAGTCCTTTCATAAACCCCATACGGGTTTCATTGTTAAACTGTTTGATTTTGTGGTTCATTCTAATGCTTTTAATGAAGTACTACTTTGCTGTGACCTTTCCCACTCTTTTCTTTGTCCTTGTCCTTTAAATATGATGGAATTTCTGGAGATATAGACAGCTCTTTTATTAAGGAAGTATAAAATGAAGACTATTCTCTGGAGGTTGTTCTCCTTGTGTGAAAAGATACTACAAATGACATTTGGATTCTCCATAAGTGCAGTGAGACTGAACTTTTTTTGAATCTGATATGATGAAAGACAAATAACTGAACAGTGCTATTATAAATTATGTGATCTTTATATGCTTAAAGAGAGGCATTCTGCAAGCTTTACCTTGACAAAGCTTCTGCTGCCTTCCTGGGAAGCCTTGGCTAGTCAAAATTTGGCTTGTGATCATAGACTAATATCCTCCTCACAGTAAGCATCACTAAATGGTGCCTTCTGGAATTACACCACTCTTGGGAGGCCTCAATGATCACAGAACAGTGATCCTGCTGCTTTTATAGCACGGTGCAAGCCAGACACATGAGAATGGAATTTCAAAGACTGAGTCAATTTAGCCCTTTGTCTTAAAGTGATTGGAGAATCTTTTCAAAGGTTTATCTTTATGATAGTGTTGTAAATACATAACATAGATGGAGAGAATTAGAAAAAAAAAACAAGTTAGAAAAAACAATTTATTAAGTAATATCATATAAATAACTTGTTACAAAAATCAATTTGCAAAAAGGCAAATTCACTCTGTCTGTGAGAAATTGCTGTTCAAATTTGTTTCTCATCAAATCCTTAAATTTTATTTCCCCCTGCCCCCCCAAACCCCAAAAAAGAAGCCAGTACAGTGAACAGGAAATATAAGGGAGAGAGTGCACACCTTCCATCTGACAAAAACAAATTGCCCATCCACGCTGCAGAAGAGATAATCATTCCAGCATGGGTCCCTTTGCAACACAGGGAAGTTCTAGGTGTAAACCTCTTGGGTGACAAAATTGTCACTCACAAATGTCCCTCTCTGCTGAGCAATGACCAGATCCATCCAATGCTGAGGCTCCCTTGGCACAACCAGAGAGACTGTGTGGCTGGAGCATGCCAGCAAGTAAATCTTCCCAGGTGGAGGCATCATTTTCAATTTATGCTTGGGAGTATTTTTAATTAAAAAAAAATCAATAGCAAAAAGCATTTATTTTAAAGGGTTTAAAAAATCACAAATCACAATAGGAGTTTGCCAGATTGATTTCGCTCAGTAACACAGTTAAGATGCACATAGCATTTATTATAAGGCCTTTCTTTTAATTTTTCAGAGCAATGAAAGTAATCACAGAATTAAAACAGTACAGTGATTCTAAAGAGTTTTTTATGTGTCAAAATCCAGAACAGTTTTGTGTTTGCAGTGTTCTTTCTCTGTTGTGTTCACCTGAATGCTTAATAATTCTATAAGTTTGTATCTTTAATAATCACTAAAGTAATAGATCATAGAAAACTAAAAGCTTATAGAAAGTGTCTCCAAGTATATTTACATAAATAGTGCAGTCTCATAGGAAAGGTCAAAAGCCCATGGGAATGGAAAGGATTTCTCTATATGCTGGACTTATGCCTTATTTGTCAAATCGACTTTGTGGTAGGAGAAATTTAAACATAGCAGCTCCTTTTTCATTTTCTTCTTTTTTTTNAAATGATACATGAAGGAAAAAAAAAATAAGGGCAGGTTCTGTAAAAACTTCTTTGAAATCCAGTAACTCTACACACAAGATGATAGCTTTGTGGCTTTTAAGTGCCAGGGGTCTGCCTTGCAAATGACTGATTACCTCCCCTCACCCCCCACACAATTCACCTCCTGTTCTTCTTCCTGAAATGCTCAGTTCTCTGACACTTGTACTTCCTGTAACTCCAGCCACGGCTTTTGGGTTCCTACCACTGAATTTTATGAACTGTTGAAACCGTTTAGTGTATGACAAACACAGGTCTCGGCTCAAGAGTGTAATATTGCAAAATGATGGGCAGGATCAAGATTGTTTCAGCTGGCTTAAATAAAATTGCTGAGGGCAGAGACTGGTATGAAAGCATTGCCTTGGTGGTCTGTGTTTTTCTCTCTTTCTGGAGCAACGCATAAGTCTTTAGACATTAAATATGCTCTTGTTTCTCTTTAAGTACAGAAACAATCTCTGTGAAAAGAACTCTTTCTAGAAAAAGACTGAACTGAAAGCAAAAAATAATGTCTTTGAAATTTATTGGATGAGGCTGCTGTTTCACAGATGTAGATGGGTTGGAAAAATCCTGCCTTCCAGAGTGCATGACATAGTTCATACTCACTGGAAGTAGCGTAATGACTGTCACTTTGTCAGCTCTCATTTGATGGGGAAGCTCAGACTGCAGAGTTAATTGAAATGCAAATGGACAGGGGATGGCAGCACCCATTTGGAACAGTGGTCTTCTGAAACACTTCAATACTACTCAGAGCCAAAGGAAACACGGAGAGACCTTTCTAACAGAGGTGGCAGGTAGGGCTAACACAGTGGTGCTTGCAGAGAGTTACCTGCTCAGAACCACAGTCAGAAATTCACCCTGCAGGCGACCACCAAGAGAATTCTGCTGCAGAAGTTTAACTTTTGACTTTCTTTCCCAGAGATCTACATGGAAATGGCCTGGATTTAAGTTGTTTGGTCTAAAAGAGATGTCCATCTACCTAGCCATGCAGATGTTCCTCTGGTGTGTCATGAAATTTGAAAGTGTTAGAAGTCCACTGTTGGTTCTGCTCAACGTGGATAATTCTGGTTTCGAAACATAGCAAGCCTCCAATGTTCATTATTTCTCTTTCTTTTAGTCATACTGTACATGTGTAGACACACATTTCCAGAGCCATTTCTTTCTGCTATACATTTCCATGACCTTTCTGGTTTTTATGGTACTGCAGATGTTCCTTTTCTTGGTTTTGTGGGATTACTTTTTTGGTTTTCGTAAAAGAGAAACAGAAAAGTTTTAACTTGTAATATAGACTGCTACTTCCTAAAGTGGATTATTTGAAGGTTACCTCTTCTGTTCACATTTAACAGTGAAGACACACCTGTCCATAGAGTGAAGTAAGACCAGAAAAATATATCTGTTCCTCAGGAAAAATTTAGAAACTATTTCTGTTGGTACCAGTGGCAGGTTCTTCTACTACGTATCTTTTCCAGCACATTTTTAACAGAAATAACTGAAAACTACAGACAATTTGGTTTTCTCATGGCTAGACACAACTCCATCTATGTCAGGTTTGGGAACCCATCTCAGTCCCGTGATACTGCTGGTAGAGCCTTGTGCAGAGCTCTCTGCAAGTCTTTGCCTCAGCTCTCTTCCAAGGACCTCTCAACACAGAGAGATGTCCTGGCCCAGCAGCACTGGAGGCACGGGCTGTCGTGTCTCCCCATACTGGTGCTGCTGTGGGATGGAATTGGGTTTAACCTGAAGTAGTTCTCCTGGGGTAAAAAAAACCCAGTAAACAAAAAACCAGAAACAACTCCCCACCAGTTTTCTGGGGTGAAGTGACTCTCTTGGGAGCTGAGATGAAATAGTTACTGTAGAAGCCTTATTCCATTTCAAGTGTAGAGATGTTATCATTCTGCAGCAGCATGGCTGGCACAGACCCTCAGGTCCCTGTTTCATGTTGACTCCACTGAATTCCTTGGCAACTTTTAATATGTTTCCTGTTGTTAGGTCAGATGCTTTTCCAAATTAAAAGTCGATTGCATTTTTATCTATCAACCTGGCTTAGCTAAACTGCCTAATAATATTTCTTCTTCTGAAAAAGGTGTGGTTGTAAGAAAAGCAGGCTTAAAACAGCCTTGAAAGCCACTTCATAGCCCATAGTCCAACACTTGTATATCTACAAATGACAACTGTAGCACTGTGTGAAAGCATTGTTAAATACTCATTTCTATCATCTAGCACGCCACCATGCAACAAAGTGCAAAGAAATACTACTGCAAAGGTTTGTGTTCACTGCAATATGGCACTTTCAATATTTAATATGCAGTACTGATTTTATAAATTGCACTTTGTGGTACTGCCAAGCAAGAAGAAAAGAAAGAATTGAACTCTCCTTGCTGTGTGAGAGATGCTAAATCTGTTTAATTTGCAGGAAAAAAATAGACCTTAAAACCTAGATGCATAAATGATAATTTGGATGCAAGTTTGCCTCAACTTTTTTAATAAGAATGCATTTGCTATTCAGGCACCATATTAGTGGTGACATAACATAATTTTATATATATAATATATTTACATAACAGGCACGAGTAGCCACTCTCTATTATTTACTGTGTCACTCAATGGACAAGATAAAACCAGCTTTGAATTAAGAGGAAAAAAAAAACCCAAACCAACCCAAAACTTGCATTTGGACTGCTATTAACAATCACTAAATCGGACAAATTCACTGTACAAACATAGGAAAATAGTTACAAGGAGTTCAGAGATCCTCCTGTCTCGTTATCCCACCCCAAGAAGTGACTAATGCAGGCTGACTTGCAGGGTGGCCCAGCCCCTTCAGGGCACCGGGCTGTCTTCAGCCAAGTGCCACTGATTCCCTCTTCCCAGAGAGCTGGGGCTGGCTGGCAGGGCTGAATACCTGTGTGGCTTCGCAGGCACCTCTGCCATCCTCTCCACACACCAATCTGTTTCCTAGGGGCTTAAGGAGGGGAGGGGACAGCTCAATGGCTCACTTTGGGCATCCAGCTGGATTGTGAGCTCGAGGTTATTTGCTGGAGGCATTCCCCGAGTGCAGGATGAGAGAGAAGTGCGTTAGGAAGCCGCTGGGAGAGCCCCTGGAGGGATATGCTGGCCTCACTGACTGTGTGAGGGGAGCAGCCCGAAGTGAGGGACCTGTGGCAGGTGGTGCTGAGCATCTGCTGCTCCTCCACACATCTGAAATCCAGATGGTCTGTCCTCTCTGCCAGAGCCAGCTTTGGCCAGATTGCTTCTTTGAAATTCTGATTTCAAGAAAGCCATGAAGAGCTAGGCTTTTTAGTATCTTAAATTACTCAGAGCCCCTCAGGAGGACATAATAAGGCTCAGGCCATGCCATTGCCATCACGATGGGTGCAACAGCTCAGCCCCCCACTAAGTGATGGAGTTGGGAACCACACTCTGTTCCACTTAAACACTCTGAGAGGCCTCCACCAGGGAGGCCGAGGGCTCCGGACCCTTGCCAACCCTGGGCTCCTCTGCTCTGAAAGCATCCAGTCTATAATGCTGGGCATCTGCAAGCCATGAGCTGCCCTGCCCTACACCTACAGGTGGGCAGTGCTCCTCACTGTGAGAGAGTCCTTTCCTGCCCAGCCAGGGCCACAGCGTGGCTGGCTCATCCTCTTCCCTCTGAGCCGGTCCACAAAACCTAAAATTCTGTCATTGTGGTTGTACAAGTCTAATACTTGGGACTCTTATCGCTCTCATTAACTCACTAGGAGTAATGAATTCCAGGGATTAATTTTTAATTCCTCTTAGTTTTCTGTTTATTAACTTTTTTCTCATCTCTCTTTATTTCTGGAGTAAATTGGAGCTGTTTAATTTTTAAAATGATTCATTTAAAATTTGGGGGAGGAGGAAAAGAGATCCATTCCTGTCATTCTGGTATTAAATACTGTTTCATGAAATAAATGAGAATAGTTACACATGAGGTATTTAAAAAAAAAATTTCCTTCTTTCCTTGGCACAGTGCCATGGGCTGGTTCCCTACTTTGGGACACAGGGCAGCATTTAACTCCTGGAACTGGATATGCCCCGTGGCAACCCCTTGGGGTTTTCTCCAGATAGCCTCTCCTAGATGGCTGGATTTGAAGAGCAGCCACTACATGTTTGACAAACCAACTGAAATACTGAGTGGTGTGCAAGCTATAAAGAAAACTGTTTTGGCCCAAGATTATGGCATCTTCCCCACCCCATGCCTGGACAAAAATTACTTAGCTTGGCAAAGCAGAGAAACACACACAGAGAAACTTGTGGTTAAAATTCTACCATTTGGTGAAATCTTTAACAACCCTGGCTGAATAGTCTATTTAAAAAAATGAGTTATAATTATAAACCCTACTTTTCAGGCCACTGGAACGACCATTAATTCTCACTTATTTGTTCATTCAGGGCTTGAGTCTGAATGAAAAAAAAAAAGGAAACAAGTACCCAAAAGCATGAAAAGTTACTTCCTCTGGCAGAATGCCAGTGTTTTCCATTTCTAAAGCATTTTCCAAGTGACTTATATAGTTCTTGCAACATCCTGATGAGGTAGGCATTATTTCCCCATTTTAGAGATAGCAAAACTGGGCAGAGAGTCAGTCAGGAATGCACCCTGGACATCCAGGCAGGGAAGGTCAGGACAAAAAAAGCACTTTCCTCCTCAGCAGTTGCTCCTTTTGCCCCAGAGGGTGGCAGTCACCTTGAGGCCACTCCTCCCCACCTGCACATGAGGACAGGCAGGAGTAGCTGGATATGAACACCCTGACTCCACGCTCCCCAGGACAGTGGCCATCACTGATGTGCAGGTGGGGACTGACTGAGGAGTGCAAACAGAAGCACAGTTATGATCCGTTCCTTCCTCCAAGTCATGACCTAATCTGGCGCTGGATTTGATGACTTTCCCTGTATCGCAAAGCAAGCCTGGGTTAGAGCTGGGAAACCACCTAGGAATTAGATATTGGGGCTACTGACCACACACGTGCACACACACACATCTCTCCAGCAATGCTAGGTCCAAAGAATATTTACAGAGCAGTCAATGAACTATATATATGTGTGTGTTAGTATGATTCAGTGCAATGGGGCAATGGTGAGTTCTAGAGAAACACTCAGGTTTAAATGACCATTAAGCCTCTCTACCCTCCTCGTGAGTAAAATGCATGTTTGATGTTCTTCTCTCAGCTTACTCTACTTGTATAATAAACCTTCATTCCATCACCACTACTTTTGACTATAATACATAGGGTAAACTAGGGTACCTCATTACATTGGGATGTGCAATACACAGTCGACAGAACAGTCGTCTGAGCTGAATAGTCTGAATACAAGTAAAAAGCAAGTGAGCTTAAACAGTAATATACTCCAATTTACAATATAAGCAGAACAAGTAAAAATATTGCTCCCCATCTGATCCTTTTTTTCCCCCTCCACTACTGCTGTGCCTGTAAGATTGGCTTGGTAAACTGGATGCACTCAAAAAATAAGGATTTCGCCTCTTGGAAGCTCATAAAATGATAGTAGAAAAAGTTTTCTGATGGCTAACCCACACAGACTGCAGTCATTAGACAATTCAAATGGGTAGAATAGAGAACCCTTTCACACAGCTGTGGAGAAACAGAAAGAAATAGCCACTTCACATATCCCAATGCTGTTTCTGGGAATGAGGACGAGAAAAAAAAAAGAGAAAGAAAAGAAAAACCCAACATATTAAGAGTCTTTGTCACTGTCCATCGAGCCATACATATCTGCCAGCTTTTTAAACCGAGGTCCCCAGTCACTGAGGTAATCGTAGTCCTGATCTCCGTCCGTAGTCACCGATTCCAAGGAGCTGAGGGACTCGGCCACAGAACCATTACCTTCGTACGCGTAGGTTGCTAACGAGTCATACGGGGGTGCTGTTGGATCTGTATCGTTTTCCTTTAACCTTTGGTTAATGAAATCTCTGACATCCGTGTTATCTCGCGCTGCTGCAGTCCGCCGTGGCATAAAAAGTGTTTCCGGCACGATGTCTCTGCGTAATTTATTGTCATCTATGGCTTCGGGATTCCTCAGCGTGCCAATATCAAACGCCTGGGTGTCTTCCTCTCCGCCACCTTCATCGTTGTAACTGACAATGTTGTCTCTGATGTCTTCTTTGGAAATTATCAAAGGCTCTTTTTTCCGCTGCCGTCTCAGTGCTGCAAACAGCACCACGGTAACTGCAAACAAAAACAACAGCGAAAGAGAAAGGCAGAGAAGGTTACTCCCCAACTCCATTAAAGCCCAGAAAAAATGCTGCGCCTCTGCTTGAATTTGATGTTTCAGAGGATGTTTTGCAAAACTGAAAATGTGCACATCAGATTTTCAGGCTGTGCTTGCTCTGCCTGTGAGTTCCTTGGGAGATGAAATGGCATGGATGCACAGAAGAAAGGAGATGTCAAGCTTGCAGAAAGCCAAGCAGACTGTCTTTTTGCTGGAGGCACTTTGTTATCCAGAGCCATATACTAATTTTGTCACCTTGAGAACAGAACTAGTTTCATGAGAGTTTGGAAGGAAGAAATACTTTCTCCAGTACAGGTAACATCATATGTTATTTACGTTGAACCCCTTGGACAATATTCAACTTCTGCTATGGACAAGGATGGTATCTAGTGAGTTTAGCAAAGCTGAATGTAAAGATAAGTAAATCTACCCTTCTCTGGAAAAAAAGCTTGGAATATGGAGTGGATTTTTAGCTAGCACAAAGTCTGAGTTTTATTAACTTCCCTGGAATGTTTTTACAATGTACATCACCTTAAAAAGTACACAAATTAAATCATGGACTGATGAGATATCATAAAGTTATTTTTTTATTCTGACAAAGGGCAGATTTCTAAAACATATTTTATGTCCTTCGTTTTAAAGTGTGTGTGTTCATACACCTATTTTTCATTTATTTGGAGGGAAGAAACTCTTTCCATGACCCCAATCCAAATTTTAATATTTTTACTCAATAATGATTCTCAGTACTGATGGAAAAGTGGACACAGAGGGTGGAAAGGGATATGGGCAACACCTTCCTATGGAAGCTAATTTCAGATTTCTTAGCTGAATTCTACATTAGGATGTAAATGGCTGAATACTGACAAATGAACAGCAACAAGGAGCAGGGATGTATTTCTGCTGTCATTTTTGCTTTGGTAGTCTGAGGTCTGCAGTGCCCAGCATTTCAGCTCTGCTGTGCAAACTCCAAAGAAAGACACATCTTGCTGTATTTACAGTTTTTTCAGAGCAGAGCAAAGCAGAAATGCCTAAATTCATTGATGTGAGATGATAAGGTGGATAAAAATGATCTTTCATGTCAGCTTTTCCTCTAAAATGGCGTGTGAGTCAAAGCACAGTAACTGTTAAAGAATTTTTTTTTCAGTCCCTTCCTCAGTTGTAACCTTTTAAGGTCAATGTCAAGGATTAAGGCTGTCCCCAACACAAAACTTTATTCCATTGAACCTTATCATTCTTAGCCTCCTTTGACAGACACATTCTGGTGGGATTTTTTCTTTTGGTCAGGGGGAGTGGTTGGGTTGTTTTTTTTTTTGTTTGTTTGTTTGTTTCTTTTGGTTGGGGTTTTTTTGTTTGATTTGGTTGGTTGGTTTTTAAAATAATGAGTTCCCCTGCAGCATTGCTTAGAGCAAAATACTGTCTGTAGTTGTGCCCAAGCATCTTGTAGAATGACTATGGAAGATCACCAAGGAGACAGGATGAAGTAGGAAAATGCTGTGTCTTACCACAGGAATACTGCGAATAAGGAAGAACATCTGTCAATATGAGTTGGAAGGAAATAGATGGTGAAGCTGAGGGATTAGGAGTGGTGGTTCAGATGGCATTAGGGTTTCAGCCTAATGATGAGGATTTACTTATGGTGCCACAGAAGGGTCCTAATCTGAGTGATGCTTATTCATGCTGCTGTGCAAAAATGCAGTAACAGACAATTGTCTTCCTCAAGAGCAAAAAGCTGTGGCACTGTGTGGAAGGACTGGTGAAAGGTGTGTATGAAAGAAGAGAGATAGCTGGAAAACATTTTGGAGAACTTGAAAAACATAATGTCAATTTGGAATGGGGTTCTGGAACAGTAACCGGTAGAGTGGTCTGATAAAGTGTGGGAATGACAGATTTTACATCAAAGAGTTGCTGAAGTATCTCATTCCAAAAACAGTGTTACACAGAACATGCAAGGATGACACTTTGATAATTACATCGTGTTGGATACGTGGATTTTACTGTTTTGTGCTGAACTTGCAGGAAAAAGACCCCATCATAAGCTACATGTTGAAGTTCATCACCTTTATTTGCATGTCTGTGTTCAGCAGTATCTGAAGCCTCCTGATAAGATGCTAAACTTACTCAAACTGCATCTAAATCTAGAAATTTACAGGCAATTTTTGTTGCTGCTAAACTTTGAGTTGTGGTTCAGGTCTGCCCAGAGTATTGTTTTTCACTCAGTAGTGGTTGCACATTCAAACCCTGCAACCAACCTGAAAATAGAAAATTATATAGCTGAGTTAATTGAAAATCTGCTTATGGTGCATGGTGGCATGAGCAGTAATTGACATAAAGTGCTGCTTAGCACACAGAATCAATTATTTTCGATTGACATAAAACAGGAAATCGTTTAATGTCAGATTGATATTAATGAGCACAGTTGTACTAACGAGTGCAAGACTACCTACAGCATTACATTACTTTTTCTGGTAAGGAACTTAATACAAAGTGAGCTCAGCCCTTAGGGGCAATGATACCATGTTTTGAAAAATGAATTTAAAGGTGAATTAAAGATCAGATTGTTATTGTGGGAATCTTTTCTGAAAATGGGATAGAGCTTATTTGAGCAAGCCATGACTATACTGTTAAAGTCTGAGAACCACAACATTGTCTTCGACTCATTACTGGAGAGGGGATTTTTGTTAAAAGTAAAGATCAGGATGACTCTGCAGTGGTGACAAGCAAGTCCAAGGAAGATAGGAGTATGGTAAAAAGTAGCAGAATCATGAAGGAAACGTTTTCTGCCTTGCCTAACCCTACTGCTGTAAAATTGGTCTGACTCCCTTCTTTCCTCCTAACATCCTAGTAACAACTCCCAGAGAACAGCCTATGTTGTATTGTACAGTTGTCCCCAGAGGAACAAGGTACAGCTAATGGCCGAGTGACCAACTCTCTCCCTTTGCACTACAAGTGGGGTGGAACCTGAAAGGAATGAGAGAGATGTTGCTAACTGTCCTTGTTTTTATATACATTAAAAAAAAAAAAAAATTGACCACCTGTAAGTGCTGTAGCCAGAGCTCTGCACATCCTCCCCACTCAGGATCCAACCTCTTTCTAATCACAGGTGGGTGAAATGGAGGACCCTTCAGCCTTTGAGAGAGTCCTTCAGTATCATTCAGCATCCTTTTCAAACAGAATGGAAGCACTGAGACTTGTTTCTCCTCAGTTTAAAAATGGGAAGTTAATTCTTCAAAACTAAGTTTTGCCCTCCTTCTATGGTCAACCAAAAGGGATGGACACCTGCAGAGGGTTATGAGTAATGTGTCTGGTCCTCCTGGGACACCAATAAGGGAGGGGATGAATGTCTCTCTACAGGTATCTCTTTGCATTGACCAGAGGATGGAGCCCAGCTGTCTCCTCTTCCTCACATATCGCTAACTTTTAGACAATTAAAGTTAGCTAGGTTGTGCCCTCTACACCCCATCTGTAGCAGCCCTCAGAGGAGGAAATACATTAATATATGTACAGGATACAGCAACGATGTCTTTACTTTGCCTTTGTCCTCGTCTTGGAATAATCATTATAGCAATGCAAAATAACCACAAAAGGAACAAAATGTCCCTGAGCTACTCACCAAGTAATATAATGATGCAGAGAAGAATGGCAATAAGAGCCCCAGTGCTAAGACCAGTAGGATGAATCAAGGCTTCTGCATTACAGGACAGCATCTTCCCTCGATGGTCACAAGCACACACTCGAATTGTCACCGTTTCAGTGCTGCTCTGGATGGGGTATTCATTGTCTGATATTACCACTGGCAAGAAGTAGGTACTTGTTTCATGCCGGTTATATCTGGTTTTTCGGGTGAAAATCCCTGCTGTGTTGTCTGGAAACACAAAGCACACATTAAATCTTCATCTGAAGACTGAAAGCAAGCATAAGATAATAAAGAAAAGTCTTCCTAGAAATTCACCTCTGTTGTCCTGTAGTGTAAAGTTTGAGCTGCTGGCTGCCTCGGGAGCTAAGGAGAATGAAAACTGATGTCCATTGTAAGAGTCATCTTTATCAACAGCACTTAATGTTTGTATCAGCTGAAACAATAAGAACAAAATTATCTCCTAAGTCAGTGAACTTTAGGTTTATTTATGTACTCTAAAAAAAACATCTGTAAAAGCAATCTTTTCTATTTTTTTTTCTGCTTCCAGGCAGATGATGTTGCTATGGTGAGCTTAATAAAAGTGATCCACATGCTGCTGATGCTATTTAGGATCACCATACTATCACCATCCCATACCTTTAGCAAGTAACATAATGAATTTGAAAGCGGGCAGGAAAATCATGTTGATTTCAACAGAAGGCTTGTGTTAATGCCACTCCAGATGGGCAGGAAACCTTTGCATGTGACAAGCAATAGAGATGAAAGGTGAGACAGTCCAAGATGACTTTATATTTGTCTACCCAAATCTCATGTCACAGAAATTGTTTGGGTGAATCTTCCAAATCATCTGCTACTTCGAAGTACTTCACAATAGGAGTGGTAGACTGAGAGTTATCTAGCACGAAATAGTTGTAGCACAGACTGGACCTGTAACACTTACAGACCTGAAACTGTTTCTGAAGGAGACAGTGGAAGTGCCTGAATAAAGCAGAGGATGAAATAATGAAAATGAATCAGGGGTAACAAGGTGCAACACAGAAAATAACACTCAAAAACATACCATCATGTTAGCTGGAAGAATACTAAGTGAAATCAGATACTGTGCAGTCACTGTTTAATTTTGCAATTAAGTTTGATGCAATGCAAAGTACACCTCTTGATGAGGTAATGCAAGAGTAGTAGCAAAACTCATCTAATTTGGAATATTTTCTTAGTACAAGCAGACAACACACCTGTTCTGCCTTTGCGTTTTCACAGACGAAGGTCTCATAAAACATGGCAAACTCTGGAGCGTTGTCATTTACATCCAAAACCTTAATGAACACTGGGACACGGCTGCTTTGTTTTGGGTTGTCTGAAATGACAAAACCAGAATGGAGATTTTATTTAGCCCAGTTACTGACACAGTGCAATGGAAGAAAAGGATGGACTTGGAGGCTCATTGCCTTAATTCTTCTCACTCAGAGCACTTCACTTACATTCTGTTGCTTTCTGGTGAATGTGTTATGGGAGGAATGTGGTATCATTAATTCTGCATAAACTATAGAGTTAAGATGTACTAGCAGTCCAGGATTTATAAATTCCTTTGACCCTTCCAAGTGGAATTATGAATGTATGTGGGATATATGTAAATATAATACTGGAACTAAATCAGATCTATTTGTTAGCCTGAATGATACTGTTTGGTGGCAGTGAAGTATCTAGAACATTCCCTTCCTTAGCTCTCAAACAGGAAGATTGACTTTTCATGAGGATGAGATTGAGAGGGTTTTTTCTTCTCCACTTGCTAAATGTAACACTTTGTGCCTTACAAATCTTGTGGATCAGTTGCTTAAGCTACCATGATTATCATATAGAAAAAGTAACTGCAGCTGTGATCACCTGCAGCTGTGATCACAGATGATTTCTAACCTGTTGTGAATTGTTTTGCCTGGTGTTCTGGAGCAAATACTGAAGTGTATCAGCTGAAAAACATAAGCACTATATAAAACCTACAGATCGCCCTATGTAAACAATCTTTTTTTCCCTATAAGGATTGCATAGTGCCAAGAGGTCGAACTTGACAAGGATATTCCTGAGCTTAGAATACTAATGAAAATACTGTCATCATTCTGGATAAAAATGAAAACATCTGGTAATGCACCATACTGTATAGATCATTCCTTTTCCTGTTGGGAGGAGACAGGCTTTAGTCAAAAAGATGCCCAGAATAAGGAAAAAAAGCAGTGGCAGCAACCTTGCCTAGAGCCATTCATGGTCAAATAGGCAAGATTCTGAGGCAAAAAGTGATACCGTAACAACCACTGACTCCTAAAATGTACAAGATCTGGTCCCAAACAAATTTGTCATCACTAATCAAAAGAAACCCAAGAGACATTGCCATTGATCTGTCTCCTTTGTGCTCCATATCACACAATATCCACCTAGGAGTATGTGGGTATGGGAATGTCAGAGTGAAATCTGAGGGAAAGAGAGTGATTGAAGTAAGATTCGTTTAAAATAAACACCTTCCCCTCTCTTACATGAGGGCTTGCACTGAATTTTCCTATGTTGATTTTCTACCCTCGTTAACATAGTTTATTAATGCATTTTAACCTATCCTTCAAGTGAAAAAATAGTGCAATAAAATATAGCTGGTATAAGACTCTACATTCTTCTACAAGCATTCATTATGGTAGCTGGTTGGTTTTAATATTATATTTATTCATTATAGTAGCTTCTATTTATTCATTATAGTAGCTTGTTGACTTTAATAAAAGTCCTACTAATGTGTTTATCATCCTTCTATAAATGTGAAAATGCCTTCTCCAAAACTGGCACTGCTTATTTGTATTACAGAGCTCAGTCATTTGGACAAAATATTGTGCTTTAAGGCTCCACAGTCCCATTGAAGTTAATATGATTCCATTAGGCATAAACCTCTTTCTAATATGAGCCATTGGGCTAAATTCATTTGATGGATAAAATAACAGTTTATGTATAATACAGACTAGGCTGAATTCTGTGCTAAAATGCATCAATAAAAGAATTGAATTTTTATAACAGGCAGAAATCAAAGGCACTCATTTGAAGTCACAGGACTACTGGCAAGGCTATTTTGTAGGGCATACTTTTCTAACAAATACATTCAAATATATTCTCAAACATGTTTCTTCTCCTCTCAAGAAGGAGAATTGTTTTCTTTCCTGCTTTTTAAACCTAAACCTACATATTTTCATTTTACTTCTAGGTGCTTAAGTTTCTCACAATTTAAAATCATACTGTAATAAACAGAAGCTTCATATAAACCCTAGGCTCTATGAACATATGACTCTTCTCTTGATTTAATGGAAATTAATATACATCTTCAAGTCTTTCTTTTTTTTTTTTTTTTTTTTTGGATATATTGTGTCATCATCTTTCAAATTATTTGTCCAAATTAATTGGTGTAGGTTCATTTGTTTGCATTATCCTTTAATTAATGCTGGGCTCCATCTCCATAGACTCAACAAACTGCTTAAATCTATTTCTCTCTATAGGGATATGTTTTCTGCTGAGCCAACAACCAAACTATTAAAGTGGGGCTTTTTTTTCAGAATACAGCTTCAAAGTCCTGCCAATGTTCTACTTGCTGTTGTTAAGTAACAAATATTTAAAAACACTCTGGGAATTGTCTCTGGTAAATCAGCTGTAATTCTGCAGCTGTGACTCACTAGACCTGTGTCCCGAGTTTTAATGCCAGTTTGCTGTCTGACTGTGGCAGATGTACTGACCTGGTGTTTCACCAACTATTTATTTGCAGCAGTCACAGCGTGATTGATTCTCTGGGCTGCTGAGCAATTGCAGCTCATCATGGTGAAAAAGGAGAACATTTAGAAATGGAGCGATCTAAAATTACTGACAATTCTAGACAAAGGCAAAACAACTTCTGTATTTTTTTAATTTTTTTTTTTTACTGTAAAACGAAATCAAGAGCAGTCATCACTGAAAGGTGTTTCTCTTTATGACTTTATAATTTTTTTTTTCTATATCAAAGGGAGCACCCACCCATTTGAAGGCGTATCCTGCATGTAACCTGACTGGGTATTTTTTTAGATTACTTCTGTGAAATATACTTGGAGCTTGGTGAGATAATGTCACTGAGAGTAATAAGTGATTCTATGGAATTTAGTGCAATGGGACTTTAGGTAGCCTTGCTAGAAATTTCTGGGTTTAGCCAAGGAACAATAAGCAGTACTGGTAATTTCCGGTCTAGTCCCTTGAGACTAAAATTAATGAACTGTCCTGGATCAGAACAGTAACTACATTTCAACCAAAAAAATTGCCTTTGGACTACATCTGCCCTGGTTATGCCAAATTTGGTCTAGGCTTAGTAAAGCACACCCTGGGAAGCAGCTTGTTAGAGCCTGAAAGGATTCTGACTAAAGAGGAGTGGTAATTATGACAGCAGCCTGTGTCAGACACAAGAGGTTAAGCTGAGAAGGTTTGGTGCAGTAGAAGGTCTGTGCTTCAGGAAGGAAACAAGAAACCACATGAGAACTTCCTATAGAGGCTAAGCTGGATTTCAGACAGTGGACAGTCTTCTATACTGCACGTTATTTCAGCCCAGCTGGGGTCAACGCAAGTGCTCTTGCTGCTGTCAATGCTAAATGTTCTTGCTGTTGTCAATGCTAAATGTTCTTGCTATTCTTTCATTTTTAGGCATTTATTTTTCCCTTCTGCTCTACCCAGGAGCTGCCTATAGTGTACAGTATTTGACCCTAGAACCCTCCTTCAAGAACTTAATAGAAGCACAAGCATGTGATTAACATTCAGGGTTTGGTGTGCTGAAATCCTGTACCTAGCATTAAAAGGTGCAAAATTTCAAGGGAGGGAGAAAACTATTAATGTCCTGTCATTCCTATAGGCTCATACTCACTACTCTGCCATACAACCCCATTTTCTTGCCTCAGTAGCATTGTTTTACACTGGCTTTCAGTTTTAAAGAAGACTTACACAATAAAGAAAGTTGAGTCAAGTAATCTTGAGCTCTTTACACTCTCTCACTGTTAAGCAAGTAATCGAGCCATATACAAATACAACAAAAGAAAGTAGAGCTTACATTGTCTCAGAAAAATCAAAAGCTTTTTAGCCTTTGAGTTGCAGAGAGACATTGTGACACTCACAGAACTGGTGTTTATTTTAGACTTATCTACCATTCCACCATAGGTACTGCACATAAATACTGCACATAGGCACTGCAACTCTGCAAAAGGAAATAGAATTGCATTCCCTGCTATTTGAGCACGTGATGTACTTACAGATAATGCATTAAAACAAAGTGGATTGTTTATTAAGGTCATCTAGAATACACGTCCTTTTCTTAGACCCCTGGCATTTTGACTTTTGAAATCAACATGTCGAGGATTATCACAAGATTATTACTCTGGAAGTATCCTGGACTAAGTTACAGACTGATTTGTAACTATAGCTTGTAATTTCAAAGGATGCACACAAAGTAAAAAATGGAGATGCATAAAACTGATTAAGATCTGGGCACCTAGCTCAGTCACCTTAGCCTTATTTGAAAACATCCGTTCTGAATGAGACTGAATTCAGCCAAGGAATGCAGTTTGGCTTTAAACCATCTGTTTTGCCGCATGCCAGTTTCAAAATTCAACGACCATGTTCAAAATTTAAAATGGCTGTAACTGATCACAGAACACAGAACTGTCACCTTTTCTCCCTGCTAAGTTACCTCTTCATGAACTGTGTCCCCAATAAACACAGAACTGCAGACGACCTCTCGCAGAGTTGCTGCTTCTTCATTAGTATTGAGTGGGCTATCCATAAACCTGACATGTGTCCAGCTGCGCTTTCCACACACTCAGCTAGAAGGCTAAATTCATTACATCAGGGACAGGAGTCGTATTTAGGTTTAACTTACTGATCTCTGCTGCTATTACTGTAATGTTGTGCCACAGCAGCGTTTCCCGGTCAAGGGGTTTTGAAGTGAATATCGAACCATTTCCTGAATTGATGTTGAATACTCTGTCCATATCAGTGTGACGATCTACAGAGTACCTGCAAATACAGAGACAGGGGTTAGAGGAATGCTTTCCTTTTAATTTCTACGTTCTAAAACCATTTTCTAAGACTAGACATCAAACAGCTAGTAAATGGGGTTTCCTTTTGTTTTCAGCACAGGCTTCGGAGTCTTTATGTATTCACACAAAGAGCTAGTTCTGAGCTACTGGATAATGACACATTGGAGGTTTGATTTAGAAGGTGGAGTATTGTCACTGAATAAATGAATTGCTGCAGAATTTACATACCTCTGAGAATCATCAAAGCTTTGTTTTTAGTGAAAAATGTGAAGTCTGTGCCCTGAAAGATACGAAGTTTATTTTAAGGCTGAGTTGGCTTTTCCTTTACAAAACCTTCTTTTTATGGTTTGATATTTCAACTCTTCCAAATCATTTCTGATATAAAATTTGACATCTGGGGTGCATTTGTACCTTTCACTTCCTAGCATTTACAAAGGCTGCCCGCCCAAACCAAGTCAGCACGGAACAGAGATTCATTATTCCACAGTACATATCACACAAAGGTTTGTTGTAACTCATTAAAACTAACATTCTCAGCCCTGCTTGATGGTATCTATATGTGAAAATGAATGCTAACAAGCTCTGGATGAGCTCAGAGTCTAAATACAGATTCTAATTTTCAATTTGATCTTTTGCTTTTTCAGCTGAACTAAATCCAAGTTTAAAAGTAGAACTCTTCAGTTCCTGGGAGAGGGTGCTACCACCTTGATCCAAATGCTGTGACTTGGTTTCATCTCTCTTGAAGGGAAAATTCTTGCATAAATTATGGAAGTTTTGACAGAAATATGTCTCTGATGTTGCCAAAGCAAGAATGCAATTGCATTATTCTGCCCTTGTTTCAAGCCCAACTGCATGCTCATGTGCAATCCAGGACAGATCCTTAGGAAGCCCAGTGTGCTCCCTTGGTCTCCTCGCAGGGCACGTCGATGGAGACAAGGCAGCTCCTGCTGTCCCTTGTGTCCAGACAAGGGAAAATACAACGGCTGAGCTGGTAAGCAGCCAGACGAAAACTGGGCCAGGAGAATGACTGGCAGAGTTTACTGCCACTACGGAATTCAGGGGAGTGCAGAGGCTGAAGAAAAATTTCTCTCCCCTGCTCTACCCTAGAAGCAGCTGCAAGACATGTCCTTTATTCTGCACAGATTTCCTAATGCTTGTGCAGTGTCTCTTAAATTCTGAGAAAGATCTTGGATGAAAGAATGAGGGACCAGAAGAACCAGCTGAACTGTGATTCTGACAAGTTTTAAAACTAACTAACTTGCTAATTATCTTGTAACTGATTTTTTTTTTTCCTTCTTTGCAAATAAAAAAGTGGGATTTAATGCTTACAGCAAATTAGACTTATTAGGTCTTATTCCAAAATAAGAATTTACATGTAGCCTACCTCTCTAAGCAGAACAATGGCAAGTATTAATTATTTGTACTAAACTGTTTTTCTTCTTCCATGGTAAATTCCTATGGAAGCACCCAAATGACATTCAAAGGTACTAGCACAAAATCGTAACATTTTTTGGTAGGATTTGCATAGGCTCAGCTTGCTAGGTCTTCAGGAGTTCAGATTAAGTTTTCATTCATTGCTGCCACTTCACTGACAGTACTGCAATTTTGGCTGCAGGAAGTCAGCTGTGGTGTCCCTAACTTAGTTCCTTTATGCAGCATAGTGACATTACCATCAGCTTGAAAAGTGCTGCTTTGTCCAAATCTAAATAGCAGGTGTGAATTTGTTGACTTTGCTGAACTATTTAATGGAACAAGTTCATACAAACTAATCTGACTCTTTTATATTTTGACAAAGTAAGTATTTGATATGGTAAACATTTCATTTTAACTTTCATTCATTCTGGCTTTTATACGATATTATGTTAGTATCTTCTGAATTAAATTATTTTCAGATATTCTGTAGTTCATTTCCATATCTTTCAGCTGTAATACTTTGGTATTTCCATTTTGCAGTTAAATCTAGATTCTGTATTCTTCTTTGAAATGAAATACCAGGATTTTCCACAGATTAGCTGTTCCAGCTAACTGTAATACTACGTTTCAAACTCTTATTCAGCAGGACGTTTAAATAAGCAACTAGCTTTAAGCACGAGCTGTCTGTTCATTGGGGGCTTTTTCTTCAATTTTACTTTCAGTCCAGCTTCATATTTTGAATGGACTTAAAATACCTTACTGTCTTAGCACGTTTTAATGCCTTGGTGTATTGCAATCACTATCTTTGTAAGATTTCCCAAATTTGATCTGTGGTACAATATCTGGAAGGACAAAAAAAAAAAGTTCTGGACTTTTTCTAAGATTAACAGGGTTTAACATTCAGGAGTTTTTCTTCAAGATATTACGAATTTTAAAGTACAAGTATTTGTAAAGCCGTATGTATATTCAGTCATTTGTACAGTGGAAATTCAAACTCATAAAAATAAAACCAGCAGAGACAGTTTCTTAATGGAATGTTAATTTTATTTCTTCATATCCCAAAGAAAATACATACAAGGTCAGAGCATTTAAAGTATATTCCAATTATACTATTAAATCTGGTCTAGAAGGATGATTTTAATAAGGTAGACTGTCACTTCTGTTTCTCAGTTTGCATAATCCAGTCTCTTTTGATCAAGGATTTTTAATTATGTTGAACTGGTGGTGATTCTGACTTCTGGATCACAACCTAGTAAGAATTAAGTAGACAACATCAAACTAATTTTTACATTTATTTAATGAAGTTACTGGTGTGTATTTGTCAGATTTCAGGACTTCATCTCTTTCAAGCTTTGAAGAATTGACAAGCTACGAAGTTAAAAAGTATCTATGCAGACTCCAGTCTCTCCTTGTACATAACAGGAAGAAGGGAACGGTAAAAGAATCTAACACATGCAAATATGTTGTCAGTAAAATACACAAACAAAATTTAGCCTTACATTTGTTTGCAGATCATTTTCATCTGGGGTACTTTAGTAAATCAAATCACAGCAGGAAGACAGTTCCAGTGACTGATGAACTTCATTATGCCTCTGAGGAGTTACTACAGCAAAAAAACTCAGCTAGCAATTTAAAAAGATCTGATGTACAATACAGCAGTGCCAGTTTCAGCATTATTTTTTCATCAGTATGCAGCGGTTTGTATTATTTCTGTGTAGATCAAACACAAGTAGAATGCAAAACTTTTGTTTTATAACACAAGCTGGACAGTAAAGTGCTACTTGGGAGTGTGTGAATGTTACTACACATGGACACATATTCAAATATAGCCAAACGTACTGGTTTGTTTTCGAATTTTCTCAATGTCATGTCAGAGCAAAACTTCCTTATGAGACTTAGACTGATGCAATTTAGCTCTACCAATACACAGGTCAGGAGTGGTTACGCAGTCTTACAACCAGGGCAGAT
The DNA here is from genome assembly GCA_013397915.1 of Daphoenositta chrysoptera. Classification (NCBI taxonomy): domain Eukaryota; kingdom Metazoa; phylum Chordata; class Aves; order Passeriformes; genus Daphoenositta; species Daphoenositta chrysoptera. Next base: position 171,191 of record VZRO01006712.1, read on the forward strand.
ATCTGCTTCAGATTTTGCTATCGCTTCACTGTCTTCTGATGTTCAGCAGCTTGCTGTCTAATGTAACCACAAGTCAGGAAGATTTGTGGGTCAGGAAGGAATGTGTGTGTGAATTTTTCATAATGCATTTTCATAATGATATTGTGAAGGTTTCCTTTAATGGAAGATCAAAGGGGCTTTCATCTAACAGAGTTAGGGCTCAGTTTGTTTATGAAGAGAAATCTTCACTCGAGTAGAGGGGAAAATGGAAGGTTTTCATTGTAATATCAAGTGTCTAAAGATTTTATTTTTAACCGTCAAGAAAAATTGACAAGCAAGTGACAAGTCATATATATACAGTCTAATTGCATCTTCCCCGAAGCTCAGAGTGAAAATCGGATTTCGCATCTCTATTGCATGATAGAAAAAAAAAAATTACCCTGTCAAAAAGATGCAGACTCAACCCATGCCCCTAAATTCTAGCAGATACCCAAGATATTAGCACCATAAAATTACATTTATTGCAAGTTAACATCTCTTGGGCTACTGCTCTCTGCTGATTTCCTTTCTCTCTTACTGATTTTCATGTTTTTTCTTGCTGTGTTTATTTCTATTACTCTAACCTCTTTCTCATTTTTATTTTTCTTGTCCTTGCACTTGGCTGTTGCATTCTATTAACGTAAAAAGTAGACAAGCTTTCCGCTGCACTGCATCAGTTTTGACACTTCTACTAAATTTTGCTCAGTAACTATCTGGTACTTAAATATGCAAAGTACTTATACGGTATTAAAGAACTGCCCTTTGAAAGTTAGGTAAGTTTTAGCACACACATTCAATTAATAGCAAAGAGCCGGTAGGCAGAACTCAACAATGAACAGCATAGTCCCTATCCACTGTAAATCACTTATAATTAGGAGCTGGTGCTGGTGTGAAATGCAAATGGCTGTAGTTATCACCACAGGGAAGGAGGGAAGCACTCCCCTTACTCTCCAGTGCCATTAGATATAAAAAAGCAGATTCCTGTGAAGACTGCAAGGGGCCTGGGTGTCACCCCAACCAATTTTTCCCCTTCATGCTAGCATGCCCATGAAAATGTGCTACAAAAGATGTTCTTTCTGTCCCGGGGCTTCACCAAAGCTGTCAAAACATTATGCTGCTCTTTAGGTGACTGAGCTCTGCTGGCCCACAATGGCATGTAATTGTTGCATGTCATGATACAAATTTAAGAAAACCTTAATTACAGTTAGAAGGCTTAGTCTTAAACTAGAATTCATGTGGAGGGCATGCTATGCAAACTGAAGATAGGGGGGGTTCTGCCAGAAACATTTTAGAATTAGCATCTTTATCTAGGAAATTAAAATTATAATATTTACCACTCTCACAAGATGAGCTAAGAGCTTAAAAATTACTGATTAATGTAAGATATCTTGATGAAAGATAGTAGTTTGCACAAGTGAAAAGCATTGATGGACTAGATTTTTATTAAACCTGCACTGTTCTATTTTGATCAAAGGCTACTATTGAATTTCCAAGGTGCGCAACACAGAAACCTGCTGAAAATTGACCTGGATTTAATATTGCTGCACTTTTCAATTCCTCCTCTTGCTGCCTTGTCAGTAGCAATGAACTTTAATTAAAGCACACAACTATTTAAAAGTTCTTTAATACTCCCTCCAGTATGACTTAAGTACTCCAGTATGCAGTGAAACAATACACAATTTACAAAAAAAAGAAGACTTAGATATAGCTACTCCAACCTTAACATTTCCTCCACTTCCTCTAAGAACAATTTATTGATTCATGGCAAGTTTAATTTATGAAGCTTATGAGACTGACTCTTATCTTACAAGCCTTGCACTGATACAGGTGAGATCAGAGCCTGTGTGTGCACATGAGCTGATTTTTAGGCATTTCTACTGGCAATTTAGAGAAGATGAATGTGGCCTCTGTTAAGCAGGTCTGGATAGATGGAAGAAGAAAAGGCTGCTGAATCACCCCCCTGTCGTATAGCCAAGAGGATGCACTGTGCTCCACTGGAAAATGTTAAAGGTGGAAGGAAAACACTAAGATTTTCTTAGTGCTCTTTTTGCAGTAAATCTTTCACGGTAGAAATAACCACATACATTAGTTATTGAAGAGATGAGGATATAATTCAAACTGCAAAAGCCATGCAAACACATTCACACATACCTAAATATGCTCAAGCGTGAGAGATCATTTACCATCTACAATACTCCATATTCAAGCATGCCCTACAATTCACATTGTTACAAGTGAGGATTTTTTTGTGTGTGCTGACATGATAAAAGCAAAATTAAAGCTGTAAAAAATTTACAGACAAGCTGAAGTAGTATATGCTTACTTGACAGGGTTCTTGGCAGCATCTGGATCCTGAGCAGTTACTGTTCCTATTACACTGTTTAATGGAACATCTTCTTTCACCTCCATTATGTATGCTGGTCTGCTGAACATGGGGGGTTCATCGACATCCTCCACCTGAATTCTGACTGTAGCTGAGTCCTTGAATGGCCCCAAGTACAGGAATCGAGGGTCCACATGAGTATTGGTAGCTTCCACTTTGAGAATATACAAGTTTTTGTTTTCGAAATCCAATGCCTGGGAAGAAAAAAACCAAGAGTTTGAGAAGTCTGTAGGCATTGCTGTGTTCTCAGCCAGATGAGCAGGACGAATGGTGGAAAGTCATGGAGAGACCTGTGCTAGGTAACAGGAGCCTGAACTGGAATTAAAATGCCAACAGAAAGGAGAAAGGGCTCTATGCCCAGATAATACACTAGGAAGTAAACCACTTTTTCAAGGAATTCTGTGCATGGAACTCCTAAACACCAAGTAGTTTTCTCATATAGCCTTAACTCTTCATGTCTGTTGTTCTGTCATTTTTGGCATTTTGATGATTTCTTATCTATTTCTTGCCCATAAGCAGCACACACTAAAGGAGGGGAGATTTTCTAGGTATTGCTTGTTTAGATACTGGCATTCCATCACTGAAATGAAACACTGTGACATCCGGTGTCTGGATATCCAGGACCACCCACAAAGCCAAACATGATTGTAAGATAGGCTATGACTATAGCACACTCTGTTAAAACTATGAAGAAACAGCATTTAGAGACTCTTTGTCAGTACTTGGAGAAATGTGGGGATAGAGTAGTCACCCCGTTTTTCCATTGCATTGTAGAAGATTCACAGCTTCTGTCAGCAACAGACAGAAATACAAACGGAGTTAGACTGATATCATAATCAGACCCTGGAAGGCATGTCCTAAAATATAAGTAATGACAGGTGTCGTACTGATATCAACAAGCAAGTGCATGTTCAAAAAATCTACACAATGTCTATCTAGTGATGACTGAACTTGAACTGATGAAGGATGATATCTGTAACCTTATCAAGCTTGCCTGATAACCCACTGTAAACAATATTTCTCAAACCTTTTCTGACAACCAATGTGCAACCTAGTAGATGATGTCCACTGTGATCTCGCAAGGCACTGTGATTTTTTTTTCTAAAGCATCCTGATAGATTTATTAAATTTTTACAAAATGTGAGTCAAAAGAAATTTGTCTATGTACTTTAATATATTATAGTTGCAGAATTCAACATCCTCTGATAATGCAAAATAGGCAATGTGATACTCATTATTTCTGTGGTCTTAACACAGTATTTTCTACTAAGTGAGCAAATCCTGTAAGCGTCACAGGGAGAAAATCTAGTTGGATGGTGGTGCTTCCTTGTTTTTCTGTGGGTATGTTCAGGCTGTAGAATATTTTCTGTGGTGTTGCACCACACTCCTTAGGTAATTTACTCTCTCAGGTCCTCCAAAGTATGTGCACTGGTTTGGTACAGGAGGTGTAAGAGGAAGGATACCAATTGCTTGTATAAAAGAAACTTTAGGTAGGTAATACAGAGATTCCCAATAGATAGAATTCAAACTAACAAAAACTACACGTGGCACTAAAAATGAAAAACAAGTATGTGCTAGATAAAGGTTAATTGGTGTTTCAGAGGCCGGGATTAAGTGCTTTAAGATGTGTACCTTTTTCACAGTTATAATTCCTTCCTGTGTGTCCTTGTCTGTGGTAATTCCAAACATGTCAAACCCGTCCCCCTCAGTGATGCTGTATTCAATCTCTGCATTTTCATCCACGTCAGCATCATTAGCTTTTATCCTGCCAACTGGGGAGTCGAGTGGCGTAGACTCAGGAGCTCTGAACTGGTATGTGCCTGCAGCAGACAGAGGAAATCTGGTTAGTCAGTCCCAGGGGCTTTGGTCACCCTCTCTCAGTCCACTGCCCAGGCTGGGCGTGAGCAGGTGAGTTAGTGAGTGGCTGTGTCCACAGGCCTTGCCGGGGCAAAAGCTTTCAACTTCTGCCATACTTTCATGTGGGTAAAAGTTACTTGTTTTTCTATCTGTTTTCTCATATGGAGGATGGGCATTTTGCTTTGCTACAAACATGAAACTTAAGCAACAGATGTCCCTTTCTGGATGTTCTCATGGTCTCTGTTGGCCATATCAGAATTGTATATGAAAAATGTCTTGAGGCCAAAGGGCAAATATTAAGAACTCTTAGAAGCCAGAGCAGCTTAGTAATATAACACTAAAGCTGAATCCAGCTCAAATGCCTATTAAAAATGTACTACATTGAATTTTTGTCTGAAAAAAATTACTTGTGGAGTGTTGGCATTATGAAGCTGTATCTTTGGCTTTTATATTGAAGACACTTATGTCCAGAGATGTATAATTAACTCATTGGGGGCACAGTGCTATATTTCTTCCTAAGTTGCTCTAATTTAAATGGAAACTCTTTGCCCACAGCTAAAAACAGACTTTGAACCTAAATGACAAGTTGCTTCCAATAACTTTCCCAGTGACTTAACTGCCAAAGCTCACTGATTTGTCTGATAGTATCTGCAATTATTTTCTGTAACAGCTGCTCTTGACTTTGACACACACTGACACTGTGATACACACACATCATACAGAGAGCAGTGGTTAGACAAAGTAAAAAAGGAAAAAAATAGAGTGAGAAAGAAGGAAGTAAAGAGAGGGAAAGAGAAGAGGATGAAAGCTGAATCACTTTGAATTCCTTATGGCAATGAATGGTCATTAATAGAAATTACTTTCTAAGAGAGCTTGCTCAATTGATTCCCATAAGTATCACACACATATCTACTGAATTATTTGAGACAGGGAAAGCAAATAGGCAGAAATACCTGGTATATTTATGTATGTGTTTTTGTTTCTGTATGCATAGAATATAGGAAAATTCATTGGAGCAAATGCTTTCTTGTTATAAATACTCATTTCTATTGAATTTGCTCTTGGGATATTTTTTCATGCTTAAATAAATTTATTTCAAAACTTAAATATATTAGATTACAACAGATACCTTAAAATGCAATAAATCACAAAGTCTGAAAGAAATAATAGTGAACAAGAAATACAGATTATGTTGATCAAAGTTATTTAATAGGTAGAAAAAATAGAAGTTGTTTCCGCACATTAATTCACCTCTCAGACTGTCAGCTGCAACTGGAGTAAAAATATTAAATGTTTGTTTCCCAGTTATCGCAATTAACCTCAGCATGATGTTATTGCTTAGTTATGTGCTCTCTTTTGCTTTCCTAAAGGAATTTTGATACTCAATAAATTCACAATAGAAGAAACAATATTCAAGGTGAATGAAAAACAAAACAAGAACCATTTTTGTCCATTTTAGTGTTACAACACAGAATGTAAATATTCCATACTCTGGGGGAAGCGAGGTGGATTGTCGTTGACATCGGTCAGTGTGATGTTCACGGTGGTGGTCCCTGATAATCCTCCCATCTGGCCTCCCATGTCCTTTGCCTGGATGACCACTTGGTACTGCTCCCTGTTTTCACGGTCCATGTTCAGTAAAGCAGTTTTAATAATGCCTGTAAACATGAAAATTAAAGAGTGGGGAGTTCACAGGTAGTGACTTAGCTGGAAATTCTTATTGAAAGAACAAAACAATCTCTGTGTAGTAAGTAAACTTTGCCCAGTACAAATATTTACTGTTATGAGATGGTTCATTAAATTACAGACTTGTCATGTCACATCTCAGGCTACTGCCTATGTGACAGACACAGTATAAGTGGTACCTACAGAAAGATGTTCTACTTATTTGTGAGCCATGTTATTTTACATAACTATTTACCCTCTTTCAGTTCCATGCTAAAATCTCTTACTGAACTGGAAAAAGGCTGTTTGTTCATTATTTTGATAGATGTGGTAAAAAAAAAAAGAAAAGCTAACTTCAGCAAGACACCATTAAAAGAGTGCAACAACATTAAATGGAAGAAGAGAAATTAATTAAGAAAATTATGAGCATCCAAACATGCCTCAGTATATATATTTCTATTTATACATTGATTGAAGTGATTTGCCAGTCACTTCCTTCTTCAAAGGCACAAGTATCAGTTATAAGGCCAACTCTTATTGAAATTCAATCATTCAGATTTACCATGAAGCAAAATGTTTGCCTTCTCACTGGGTCTCTTAAGGTAAGAACTGCCTCCTTTGCAGGCAAAAGGGGTGAAATTCAAGTTCTGAAATCCATGACAAAATACACAGTGGCTTTGAAAGAGACACATTTCACTCTAGGAGTTCTGCAATTAATTTCCATGGCAGGAAGATCAAGACTGCGGTTTGCTTAGCTTCCCATGCCCCATACAAACCTCCTGATAGAAGTTTATTACTGGTGAATTCCCAGCTACTTTATCCTTATTATAACTCTAGAAGAGCAAATACTGTACTGTCCAAGTCAGAAAGAGTGCATCAGCGCAAAAATCCTGGCTTGTGTTATCTAATACCTCATGTTTGAAGGGAAGCTCCCTTTGAACTTGGCTCTCCCTCTTTTCAGAATTGTGTACACCCTTTCAGCTCAGGTTTCAGTTTGAGACATCCAGTCTCTCTTTCCTTTTCCCTTCCTAAGTCTCTATGATTTATTTAAGAAACAATCCTAAACCTGATTGTCTGGGATAATCTATTTCTTTCCTGTAAGCATGCTGAGCAGAACTGATTTCCCAAGCTTTCAGCAAACTAACAGTGGATGTTTCCACTGCAGGAGTTTCTTGAGACTGTTTGTTAATTTTTGGAAAACTTAGTCAGAAGGCTTGGGAAGAGACTAACTGTGTACTCAGGTAGTCAATGGTACACCAGACACAATCAGACAGAATACATATGTTGTACATGCACAGGTTCCAAAGCTGTCTGTTAGTCAGACCATTAAAAATTCCAGTCACTGTGTATAATTTAAACATCTTCCAAAAACAGAACTCAGAACTTTGGGATTCTATTTGTGATCTTCTAGTTTAGCGCAACAGTCAATTTTACCTCTTCTATCATTACTCTTAATTAAGATTTCTTTCATAAAATTAGCATTAAAGTGATATGTTGCAGATGCACAGAAATTATAATTACTTTGAACAAGTTTTGAAGAAGCAGACGGAGAAAAAAAAACTCACCTGAACAAACCCTTAGTCTTAATTTAGTCATTATGAAGATCTATGAGGATTAAGCACTTTTTTTCCACACCCACCTGTTTCTCTCTTTCATCTAAAAGCCAACCTATTTGGTTTAATTTAAGCAGCCACTGCAGTCTCTGTACCCACTGCTTGTTAAAAATGATTGAAAACTGATTCACATCCAGTACTAATTGTATTTATTAGACTTTGCTGGTAAGATTAAAATAATGTAGGTGTCATGTTTACACATGTATCGCTCTATTAAATTTGTCAGATATTGCATTGAGTAAGATGTAATCTCTTCTAAGTTTTTTTACTAATACATCCTAGCTTGGCTTAGCATGTCATTTTGAATTACAGACATCGTCAGAGAATGACAGATAAGGTCCCCTGACCTGTCTCAGATTCAACGGAGAAATATGGTTGTCCCTGGAGAATGCTGTAGACAACTTTAGCACTGTTCCCATATGTAGGATCATCAGCATCAGTTGCAGTGACTTGCACAACAAAGGTACCTGCAATGAAAAATTAAAGAGAATAAAAATTATTAGATTTTTTTCATGGCCAAGGCAGTTTATGATGTAGAGAAAAAAATAATTCACGTCCAGGTCAGACTTGTGGCAGGAAGTTAGAAATATTCTTATTTTGTAGAATTTTCTCTGTTCAAGAAGGACATAAAATGATACCTGTCTTATTCTCAACTCATTCAAACACACAGTTATTGATTGAATATGTGGATCCTTCATCGTGTTTCTCATGAAGGAAACAGAAATGCACCTTCTCCAGATATTGAAAGCACTCAGAATTTGAATCTAGGTCAAGAATATACTTTTGTGAATTTACGCAGGCTCATAAGGTGCTTGACATAGGAATGTAAATATGGTTCTTCATGTGTCTTCTAGAGAAAGAAGTGGTGTTGAATCCTAGGCAAAGCGTTAAGAAACAAGAAATTAGCTTAGATTTTGGCATTTAAAACCATTTGTGAATAAAGTGTTCACATATTAAAATGTGAATATTAGGTCTCACTTCACCAGATGAGTTTTCATCCACATTACAAGTCCCATGAATGAGGGGAGAGAGTATGCCCCAAAGTCTTTATTTTCATATTGCTTGAGCTTTATTTTAATCTCATTCTTGATCATGATTAATTAAAATGCTTCTCTCCCTGGACATTATTTCAAATTAGAAATATGCTTCTTGGAATTTAACCATCCATTGCTCTCTGACAAAGACATCAAAATGACCTCCCTAAGAATCAAAGAATCAAAACCTGTCAACTTCTCCGGAAAAGATCCCATCTTAAAATAATTTTCCGGGGAAGTTCTTTTTTTTTTCCTGTCTTGATTGATTTTTACAGCTCAATGTATTTTAAATCAATAGAAAGATTTCAGTGGACTTCAAGCGACTTCGGAGCTCTTTTTTTTTTGCATGGAAAGAACAACAAAGGTCATAGGAAGTTAATGGTGGATCTCAGAACCAGTGGGTGACAGAAATGTGTACAACTCCTTCTGTACCTGCCCTTTTCCATTTTGTTTACCTTCCCGAACTAAAGAAGGGTTGCTGAACAGATCTAGGAGTGGTATTGACACAGGTGACCATGGAATTACTGCATATTACTACACTGCTACTAAATCATGTTAACAACACATATTAAACTCAGGTGTCATGTAAAAGAGCTCGACTCACTTTCACTGACGTTAAACCAGATGGTATTAACTTGCAAATTTTGTGCTAGAACAGAGGGAGCATGTTTCACCCATCCGACACCTCTTATTCCAGGAAGCTGTTGCCAGTATTTTCCTGGATTTTTTTTTTTTTTTAATGTCTGAGGTGCTTTTACTCCAGACTCAAACAGCAGATGTCTCAATTCAACATCTGTAAACTCTGGGCCCTTCAACAACTCCACAGAAAGAAGCCAGACCAGACACTGAAATCAGTTATTTGTTAGCACCTACCAACATCTGACATTTCGGGAATGCTGGCATTGTAAACGTCCTTTGTAAACATTGGCTCATTGTCATTGATATCATGGATCTTAATGATGAACTCAGATTCTGGTTCCACTGGTCTTCCAGTCCTTCTGTTTATAGCCTGGGCACGGAGTATGTATACAGGCTTTTCTTCCCTGTCTAGTCTCTTTGTGGCCTGGATGTCACCAGTGTTTTCATTGATAATGAAGAGGTCTCCTGCTCCATCTCCAGAAAGGATGTATTTAAGTGATCCATCTCCTTTATCCTGGTCTGAATGCAGCTGGTGGTGAAATGGGAATAAAAAAAAAGAAAAAAGAAAGGAAAATAAATAAACAATTGGGACACAATTCTAGATACTTTAACTGATATATCATCATACATGCTTTCCTATCTGTAATACTCAGCCAGAAGGCTGTACACTGCTTTTGGGAAATGAGTTGATAGTACAGCAGAAGCAGTGAGTAGATAGAGTTGTGTCTTGATGTCAGAATTGAAATGGTCTGTAAATTATAAGAAATTGCCAGAGGATAACCACAAACTGAAGCTGCAGACCGCTTTCCCAAGCTAAATATACATCAATCAAATCCAAATGCTAGTGGCTTATGTGGAATCCTTGGAATATATAGGGAAATGATATCCTACAGTGGAAAACCAGTGGTTTTAGGAATTGCAGTAAGCAAAGAATTAAAAAGTGGTCAGTCAAGATATTTCTTGAGTTTAAATTCTGGGTGCTTGGCTCTTATGGTCCATGGACATTATGTAATATATCGCATAGTGTACAATAAAATAACCTATCAAATACATACACAAACAGCAGATAAACACATGCATTCACAGATCTGGCAAACTAAGGGCAGAGGCAGGCAGGTACAATAGACCATTACAGCACTGGAAGTGATCAGTTGTCTTATCTAAAGGGGCATGGACAAAGCTGAAACATGGTGGGGGAAAGGGAAAGAAGAGAATGATGGTAATTAGCATACAAACCAGGAGCTGCCCAAACCATCATCTTTTATTTCCCCAGATGATTTCCACATCTCTTGAAATGCTGCTGAGTGACACAAAAGGTGTTAACTGACTAAATCATACCCTTATGGGTGTTCCTTTGATAAAGCCTTATTTATTCCCCCAACCTTAAAATCCAGGCTACTCAACTACAATTTATTTTATTGTTACAGAAAATAAAATTTTTTTAAAATGAAACATTAAAATGGCTTCCAAAGTCAGAGCATAGGTGATGAAACTAATGGGAAAAAAAAATTCTGTTAGGTAGCAGATTCTTGGAAATCATTTCTTTCATAGAGAAAACATGTTTATCAGTCAGGAGAGCTGGACTTTCTCAACCAGCTCTTTGCTTCTCTTTTCCTGAATAAAAGGAAAAAAAAACCCTGGTTGAGTATGTTTCAAAGCACTTAGCATTGCTGGATAGCATGCAGAGGACAGAAAGATTTGTAGATTTAAAGAATCTTGGCATAGACTCCAGCAGTGCCTGGCTATGCCTCTACCATGCTGGAAGGGCAGCCTCCAGCATGACCATATGGTCAATGTTTTGGGCTTCCTCCAACTTTCTGCTCAGATCAGAAATCCACCGACAACACACTTGGTGGCACAGTGCTCCTCGGTGTACGCATATGCCAATGATCCCCAGAGAAAGCATGCAAAAACTCTGCCTTTGAGGGCAAAACTCTCTGTCACCACACATTCCAAGACTGTCCAATAATACAAAATACCGTAATTGTGGCATTGTTAATCATTAGCAGACATGCTGAAGCACTCTTCTTAATTTTCTCCTTCAGGGAGAAAATGGGCATTCTGTGTAATTTTGCACGGAGCCCTTTCTCTTGATAATAAGAATAGCAGTAAGTAGGTTATGTGTAGAATTTTTCATAAACAGATTTCACATCCCTTAACAAAACCAGTCAATACCATTTGCTCTGTTTTTTGGATAACAAAGTTTCCCAGAAGGCTAATCTTGAAATTTGGAATAGAGTTTAGGTCTCTTGAGTCCCATTGAGTTAGCCAATTTCCTTGGCCAGGGGGCCTAGAGGAACGATATTATTTACTAGACATAACTTCAGACACTAAAAAACATCTATCAGACCAGCCTGTTAAGAAGTCAGACTAGAAGTCTACTGCAGGATGTAATTTCAGTAGGTTATTTGAATAGAACTTTCCTCAAAGGCAACCTGCAACAGAAAAAGCATGAAAATAATTTTGTTTTAAAACTGTGTATTTTTATGATTGTTTCATATCAAAAATTCAACTTCTGTCTTCCTTGGAAGCCTGTTTAACTTTGTCTGTGTCAGAATGGGACAAAACAGCCCTCAGTAACAGACTATTATTAATTCTTATGAATCATGGAATAGTGCTGTTTTGAGACTTGGTAAAGGCTGAACTCTCAAGCTCATTTTTATCATCATTTTAATTAAACTTGGTTTCAACGAACAAAGTAGTAAAAAAAAGATCCAAGATAGAAAAGGTGTTGGAACCACTGGGAATAGTTTTCAATAATATTCTCTAACTAGCCTAGACTACTTAAAGAACTAAAAATGGAAATCTGTATGATTTTTCATGTCCATTGTTTACTAAATTTCCACTTCTCCTCCAAAATTAACCCACCTGTTTAAGACCCACTGTGACTCTGGATACGAAGACAAAGTGTATCTCGGTGTCATCAACACTAAGAATGAGGTGATCCTCATCCAAGGTTCAATCTTTAGACCTTCATCTAAATCACTAACTTTTGAAAAAAAATGCTCCCTCTGACAAAATCCTTTCCTACTTTGATATCTTTAGTTTTACAACTTTCCTAAGACATGACAGAACAAACGAAGTGGTCAGTTAGCCAGGCTGTATGTGGATTATTTACTGTGACAGTCTGACCAGGGGGAGGTCATGTCCTACACGTATATTACAGAGAGCTAAGGCTGGATGAATGCTTGTTCTTCAAACCAACAATGGACTTTACTGCATATCATCATGTGTGGCCTCAGGAACCTGGTTCACAAAGGGTCTTTAAAAATATGACTGAAATCTGTTTGATTTCAGTAAAGGAGGATAGTTCTCACCATAAGGTTTTTGTGGGATAGACCTCTATCACACCACCTGCTTAATTGCTGGGACGATTACTATATTACCAAAATAGTTTGGATTTTGTTCCCTTCCACTCAGAA